>SMGU01001966.1:0-24681 GCA_004348175.1 Puccinia novopanici | reverse complement strand
TCTCCAATATTGATTCAACCAAGCTTGGATGCACAGTCACTGTGCACGCTGCACAGTTACTGTACCAAAAAATCTACATATGCAAACATGTGGAGTTTGGATGGCAGCTTGGCTGGAGCATGCTGAATGTCAACTGCAGGCAGTTGATCAAGTTTTTTTTGCAGTGCATGTGGCCATTCATGAAGCTGCCCTTAACAATTACAAGGCTGAGGCAAAGGAAATACAGGTTGACACAATATTCAAGCTGGTGCATGGGAAGAATACTTTCATATTGTCCAGTACTGGTTTTGGCAAATCACAAATCCCAAAAATTTATAGTAACTTACTCATGCATTATGGCCAGAGAATGGTCCTGGTTCTAAATCCACTCAACTTGTTGGGGGATAACCAGGTCCTAGAGAAGGAGGTGGCAGGGTTAACCATGATCAACTTGACAAAGCTTACTTTTAAAGCTACTGAGGTGTAGAAAATTGCACATGGAAGCTATAACTTGGTATACCTAAGTCCTGAGATATTTCTGAACAGTAAAATGTGGGAGGAAGTATACTTCAGCAAGAAGTTCTAGAATAGGTTAGCTTTAGTGGTTGTTGACAAGGCTCACATCATCTACCAATGGGGCATAGTTGAATCCAACACGGGTCAAATGAAGGTGTTGACCCTATTCTGTGATGAGGATTGCGGGATGTTTTGCCTGTTGTATTGGAGCCTAGGAGGCCATCCTCTCTTGCATCAATCCTGCTCATGTAGGCAACTTGTTTCCCCAAGGCCATCAAAGCCATTCAAGAAAGCTTGAAACTGGAGGACCATAATCTCATGATAGTACATGGCAAGCTTATGTGGTGTGAAATCCAAATAATCCATGTGAAGATGACCCAATTGATGTCTTCATGCAGGGACCTCCATGGAATGTTTGCAACCTCCACCAATGTCCCCAAAAAACTGGTTGTTCCAATGCTAATATATATTAGCTCAAAAAACAGGACCCTGAAATTAATGAAGGTCCTCAATGTCAATTTTGGAGCATCTGACAACTGGGGAACCTACATTTGATGTTTTTCCAATGGTTCCATTTTTGCCCCAGCAATGAAGAAAAATCTCAGAACATTCAAGATTTTTTGAATGGTGTGTACCCCTTGGTATCCTGCACCATGGATATGGGGATGGGGAAGAATTAGTCCTGTGTCTGCTGGGTTATACATAGGGCCATGGTGACCCCTGAATCTGCCATTTGTCAAATGATGGGCCAATTTGGGCTGGATGGTTGGGCTGGTTTCACTATTCTCTTTGCAGAATTATAGGAGCAGGTCAATGGAAAGAACCAAATCTCAGACTTTTTCAGTGGTGCAGAGAAGTCCGATGACAACCAGACAGATGCTTTGGCAATAAATCCTGTGTACCTATGCATTGCCTTTGCCCTTGTTAACAGTTAATCTAATCATGGCTCCTTGACAGTGGTTGATAACCTTCTTGGTAGAAGCTTACCTCTTCCATCCAAGGCTGATTACATATCCATCAGCATGGACAATTCTGCTTATATTGACCAAGTCACAAAATAAGTTTGTGGCCAAATGTTGGTGTTCCAATTCCATGCCAAAAAATTAAAGGGGCCATGGCCTCATGGAGAACATGAAAAGGATTGAAATAGTAAACATGGATTCATTACTAGCAGAAGATTGGATGGGAGCCATGTTGGTACAAAAAAAATGTTCAAGGGAGACTTGTGGGTAATAAAATCAAGATAGACAATGAGTTGGCTGGTGTGTTTTTGTATAGGCTACATCCCACTTTTGAGGAGCTTTTCGAATAAAATTCTCTGAGTTGGGTCCTATTATTTGCAAAGGCTCATTTGGCAATGATAATGTGAAAGCCCTATGGAAGAATCTCAGTTGAATTAAAACAAAACAGCCCTTGCAGCTGGTGATTGACAGGAAAACTGTGGACAGCCAGCTAGCCTGCCTTCTTGAAATAATTAATCAATTTATCAAGGGGAACGTTTCAGAGGAGAAAAAGAAGGTAGCAACAGTGAAGGGCACACTTATGATTGAAAAATATGTGGCAAAATCAGCCCATGCATTGAAAAGGTGGAGTCAGTTGGCCAGAGAGCAAGATATTGCCAAAGCGGTGGTGGAAAGGGAGGCCGCAGCAATGGATTGGGAGCTATCTAGAACAGTGATATGAATAAATAGAAGGAAATCAGTACCAAAAACAGACAAAAGTGAGCTTATTATAATTTGACTCACTGGAGGCAGTGGAATATTTCTGCCTTGTTTGCCTGTTCCATGTGCTGGAGCATCTTTATAATTTTTTTTGCTCGAATTTCTTGGCTGAGATCCCCAGTGCCTCGAATAATATCCAAGCAACCACATTATCCATAGCTTTTAAGTTTCCAAGGTGGGTGGTGAGTACGTTTTGGGCAATTTTCCACAGGGTGTAGGTGGTGCCAAAAATGAAAAATAAATTTTCCAGGCTGTCTTTGGGTATAAAATGGGGATCCTCAGGGATTGGATGATTTTGAAATTCTGTCAGGCCACAAGGTACCCATAAACTAACTGCAACCACCCAAAGAAAATATTTGGCTCCAGGCCTGACTGTTGCTGGAGAGCTTCAAGTACCTGTACCATCCCTTTTGCAGAGTTGTTTGATCTGTCTATCAAACATAACATGAGAATCTCTGGCTTATGGGGCTCAATTAAATTTATTTCAGGGGGATCAAGACTGATTTTGCAACTCCTGTGTTATGGTGTGCTATGTACTTGCTCATCACTTGGACTATCTGGCTCTTCCAGACCAGAGTGTAGTTGCCCTTTGGGTTGTGGCTTATTAAAAATTCTGATGGGTGGATAGTGCAATGGGTGATGTACCAAAGTGACTTGTGGAATGCAGAAAGGGAGAGTTTGGCAGGGTTGAGGCTGTTGACTAAGTTTGGGTGTGGCAGGTGGATGTAGCCCCATGTCACATTGAAAATGTGGTTCAGTTTGCCAACTGATGTCATGTGGGTGCACTCATCCATGTCTAAGTTATTGATGAAAAGTATTGGTGCAGCCGGCATACATCCATCAGGAGACATGTGGTGCTTGAGGGAAATATCTGCCTCACAAGCCAGACACCACATTGCTTGCATTGAGGTCTTTCAACATGCTTTAAGCCCCAAGTTGTGGATTTAGTTGTTTGCCATTTTGGAGACCCAGCACACAACCATACAAATAGAATTAGTCAACTGGAGGCCATTGTTTCTTTGATTTTGGGATAAAATTACCATGGATCACACAACACTTACAACCTGAAAAATTGTCATTAGCATTGAGTTCTATGCCCCATCATGTTTCATTTTACTTACATGATTAATCAATGCAAGATTTTTATCCTGAGCTGAGCTTTCCTTGGAAAACCTCAAGAGTTCAGCTGGCATGACTTTATCCTGAACTTCTGCAGGGTCAACATTTTCTTCTGCGTCTCCTGTATTGGATGTGTCATCATTTGGTTGTTGATCTTAATTGGTAGCCACAGAGCCAAGGGTGTCACTGGTCAATTGGTCAGTTGCCTCATCTGGGCTACCATGGGACATTACACCAACAAGGAAGAGGTAGAGGAAAGGGGTTTGAAGGGTTGTCAGGAGCATATGGTGAGAATTTTTTGACACATCACTGAAGAAAGCCACAGTCACTGTTTGAGAACTCTGGAACAAACTTTAAGAAGATTTACTCTTGCTTTGGCCTCCCCTGATGGCCTAAGAGTGAACAAGTGAGTAGGATGAAAAGATTTGTGGACAGGAAGAACTGTGCCAATGGATAGGACTTACCTCTGCCAAGATGAAATCAGACCAGGTGGAAACACCATTTGGGTTGTGAGGAAACATATTGTGGATGGCATATACCAAGTTAATTGTGGACTTTGAGCCATAAGGGGTTGTCTAGGTATGTCCTTGATAAGTGTTGAAATATTGTGTTTTTGCTCTTCAATATCATCTCAATCTTCTTTTCCCTATCTTTCACTCTTTATGTTGTTAAGCCCCCTTTCTCACTCAAACCGCTTGATTAGTCTTTTCCTCAACCACAACTTGAGCCATGTACTTAGACTATTAAAGATGTGCCCAGGAGTGAGAATGAAAACCATTGGTTCTGACTAAACTGGTCCCTTGAGCCCCATCTCAGGACTCTTTGAGAAGTCATTCAGCACCTTCTACTGAGTACTAGTCCTTTTTCAGCATTGTCTGAACTTCGGCTACAGCCAGCTTTTTTTCCCTTTTTGGGTCCATTCCGCCAAAAATTCTTCAATAAGCAAAATTTAAATGTTTGGGACTTTTTGTGAGGAAACCATGTAAAAATTATTTTGGCCTCAATATTGAGTTTTTGAAGCTCTGGGAAAATATGGGCTATGTTCTTGGATTTGGTTAGGCCTCACATCTTGATTAGGAGATTGGGGGAGGGGGGGAAGCGAGGTAGAGAAAGCTGATGTCAGGGAGGTCTGGGTTAGTTGAAGCGGGGATGACAGAAAAGTGATAAGTGGTTGATTGAGATTTGAAGGTTGACAGAGGTGTTGTACTGGTGGTGATATGCTGATGCATAGTTGATAATCCATATGTAACAGAGTTAACACAGGTTAACTCGGATATGAAAATCTGGTTGAGACATCATTTATAACATACTCTATCATGGGAGAAGCTGATATCAGGACTAAAAAATAGATGGAAATGAAGAGGGGAAGCAGAGCTTCCACTGGGTACCAAGGGCCACAGTTTTGTGTGATGGGAACAGGGGTGGACAAACTGCTGAAGTTGAGCGCCACCAAAATATGGATTTGATCTGGCATGCAGGACTCATACCAAATATGCTGTATTATTCCCCCAAGTCCCTCCCTGTGGTTGGCCAGCCCTTTGGGCCCCCTCACTCACATGGGTGGGATTGCTGTGAAGTTCACATTTTGATGGGAAAAATCATCAGAATGATATTCCTCCTGAGGCAGCTTTGTGGTGTGAAGGGAAGGGGTGGATTTCATTGATTAACAAGCCCACCAGCCATGAAAGTCTCATTGATACATCAAAATGAGGCATGTAAATTCACAAGTCCCTCCCTGCAGGAGGCCAGAAGCTTTGCTGCCGTGCAGTGTTACACAGCACCGCAAGCTCCCCCACCAGGGTGGGACATGTTAAACCCTGATTCCTTGAGCAAATGTGACCCTGACTGCCCCCCTACCACTGTGCACCTGGTGCTCGAGGCCATCATCTCCCTGACCTTGTCCTCAGCCCATATCAGCCTGAAAACCAGCTTTCTTTTGAGCTTGCATACCGGGCTGTACAGGCTGTGTGAGGCATGAAATCTGGTAGCACAAAGTAGACATTTTGGCCAACATGGCCAGGCTAAACTCGCCAGCCTTTTGGGATTGGCTGTATTACATAAACCTCACACAGAGTCCTCCAAATATCAATTAAGCATCTTGTTCGTCACTAGTAGACTTACAAAACCATGGGCCATCAAGCGCAACAAGGCTGACACTCCTTCTACTCATTTCGAGGGTTTCTATTGCTCATTGCCACAACTTTTCCAATATTTCTTATGGATATACAGACACTGTCCAAAATGCAAGGCAGGAGAATGTCTCAAGGCTTAGAGGGTGTGGGGAGAATCAGATGTTGAGGTTGATCAGATGTTGAGGTTGGGAGGCTCTAAGAGAGGGATGGTGACGGCGGCCTGATTGGAGAGCGCACGGGCATGGAGGATGACGGTTTTGGCGAAGCGGCCAAGCCGATGGGCGCGGACGGTGAGGCGGGCGGGACCGACGCGATGGATATCGGGGAAGGGAGGAGGGCGGTCGGGGAGGGTGTGGGGGGCGGGGGACGAGAGGTGCAAGGCCGCCAGCGCCTCACTCAGCAGGGGCATGGCCTGCTCCCCCACCACATCCTGCATGTGTCTCACCGCCGGTCCATACCCGTCGTACACCTCCTCCCACCCCCCTCGCTCCTGGTTGTCCAGCCACCAGCTCAGCGCTTGTCGTCGCGCCGCTGACGCCCACTCTTCCGCACTCCCCGCCGTCCATAACTCTTCATGACACGGCAGCCGCACATTCGCCTCCGATAACCGAACCCCACAACCGTACGGCCCCCCAATTGAAGTGACGAAATTAGCACTAAAAACACAGTCCTAACCACCCCCAAAATATATGTAAATACGTATTGGCCTATTAGCTCTTAGTACAACTTTGCTGTTGCTGCTTTTTTTTCCCCCCGCGTTTTGGTCGTCTATGACTTACCGCTTTTGCACTTCATATTGTACCCATAATCTCCAGGCGGTGTCCAGTGGGAGCTGACCAGATAAGGCGAGGTGGATATAATCAGGAGTATTACGAACGATTTCGGTGCAAGCCAAGTCTCTGAAGTTCTATACACAGTCAAGAAAAGTTCAGGATGAGGTATACCAACCTTTTCTCGTTAGAAGTTAACCAGACTTACGCGAATGATGGTCGGGCTGAATCGCAAGGCCCGGTCTCTCTGCACCTGCAGCCGACTAAACATGCCCAGAAATTGGTAGGTGATGAGCGATTGGAAGAGCTCGAATCGGAAGCTAAAGCTTCGGTCTGGCGCTATCTGCCAACAGCCGCAAGGCAAATTCAATCAACCAGTCCAAGTGAAGATACAACAAAGCAGGTGGCAAGCTAACAAAGTCATTTTGCACCGACGTGCGCTTGTAGGACAATGACTGGTCGGTGAAGGCTAGCGCATGCTCTGAGTTTTCCAAGGCTGCTCCAGCGACGCTCAGGGCGTATCCAAGGTGGATAGAGATATTTCTAAACACGATCAAGAAAAGCATTAGCACGGTGTTGTCTTGGGTGAGAAGGGATGAGGGTATGTGGCAGACTGACGCAGCTCGTAGAGTGGGCACATGGATCATGGGGATGACGGGACAGATGAGCTCGGTAGCGCGAGACAGGTAGCGCGAGAGGCTGCCCATGTGAGGGATGGTGAAGCCTTGCGACTTTTGGCACATGAAGGCCAGGACCCAGATGTGCGGGTTGAGATAGAACGGCGAGGATCGCGGGACATCGCTGATGAAGAAGTTGGGGTTGGAATACCGTACCACCGGGACTATCGATTGCGAGTTGTCCAGGCCTGACGCATCCTCGCTTTGGTTGCTTCCAGCATCCTCATCATCATCATCACGGGTAGTTTCCCCGCCATCATCCTCGAATGATACGTTGTCTCGTGGAATCACGCCGCTGAGCTCATCTACACCCGAACGGAAGGCCTCCGGGGTTGGCACGGATGTTGGGGCCTCCTCGACGGGGCGACACTCACTCCTCGAAGGTGGGCTAGGCGGGCGGATTGAGACATCAAGAGATGCACTAGTTGGGTGTATGTGAGGGTCGTCTGCAGGATTATTGAGAGGGAAAGTGAAAGGCCCCTTTTGTGAGATGGCTTCCAGATACGTGGGCGGCTCTTTATCGTCGTGATGGCCGGGATGGTGGGATGGGGAGGCAGCCGGCTGAATGGAGCTGGGATCAGAGCGGAGAACCACAGACGCCACCGAGGGATTCTTGTCTTGCTGGGAATCTATACCGTTATTATCATGAGTGGACTCCTTTGATGCTTTGGCTTTGCATTTCCGCCTGTGTCGGGCTAGCAAATCAGACCGGCCGTAGCTTGCTCCACATGGGCAACTCCATGCCCGGATTCCGAGATGCTTGACGCGTTGATGTCGAGCGACATACTCAAGCTGCAATTGTGGAAGGTAATGTTACATATTGAAAATCGGGAAGCGAAGGCAGGATTGTGAGCTTCCATGAAAGCTATAACATGATGCGAGAACGTCACTCCTGCTACTCATTTTTCCCCTTTGAGAGAGGAATGTTGAGATGCAAGGGGGAGTGTGTGGACGAAACAAGATCAAGCGGGGGGGAAATAATCCAAGCAATGTACTGTTGCACTGACCCGAGAGAAGGTTTTGGGGCATCTTGCCGTAGTCAGAATTGGCACGGTTTAAAGGGAGAAGCACATCAGGGCCATCATCACCAAACACATTGTCAGGGAAGCCGGAAGGGTTGTGAAAACCTTCTGCAGTAGACGATTGCGTTTTTGCGCGGAGAAGGATACAAGGTTTGTGAACTCACTCTGGACACTTATGCACACCGGTCTTATGGACCATTGCTTTCCTAAAAGGGGGGTTGCGCGCTGCAGAGATGGAATCAAAGTGGAGGCGTTGCAGCTCCGCCCTGGATCCCAGATCAAGCTAAATAAAAATAATAAAACGTGATCGATTGATATCGAGTGGCAGCACTGTATTAAGGGAGAGAGAGGGCAAAGAAGGTGGAGTGGTGCGAGTCGGGCCTTTGGGCTGATCAGGTGGAGTGTATTGGGTGGGGCAGGGAAATGGTACTTATAGGGGGTGAGCAGATGTGGAAAATCGATCTGTGGGGCTTAAATTTTTCGTTTGGATTTGTGTTCAAAGCATGTGGTCATGATACGCAACACACCACCAAACTGCTGTGAGGGTGAACCAGACGAAGCATATCTGTGATTGCGGTGCCGAGATGATGATGGTGTGGCAACGAAGCAACTGCAAGACCTTAATGGGGATGTGACATAATCTAGTCAGTGGGTCGAATGAGATCGTGACACTGCCAACGGGTCAACAGCTCGAGCATCAAAATTCGCGCCTCACGCAGCTGATGGGCAGTCGCCCGGCCCGGCGCAGATCGCTCGATCGCCATCGCCCATGATCTGGCGGCCGGAGTTCGCGCGAATGAGAATCAGATGGAGGGAATCTGGCGTCAGGAGCTTCGTCATCATCAACCGTTCCAATAACCTTGCACACGGTGGGCAAACAAAACATGGTAATAATGATATATTGGAAAAAAAAAAAAAACACTCCGATCGCATCCCCATCCACGCTCATCCTGGGCTGCAGGGAGCTGATCGGCCGTCGTTCCACCGGAGCCGGAGCCGGAACCGGACCCGAAGCATCGTCGGAGGAACGTTCACTTTATCGCATCAGGCTGGATAATGCCAAGAATTGTCATCATTAAAATTAAATTACAACAGCTGCAGACAGCCACATAACGAAGAAACTCAGCTCAGCTAGCTTGCCACCTCAAGATATCACGCCTTGGTCATCCTCACCGCTCCGGGCCACACCCGAGTCTCACTGCGACTGACACTGCTACCCGGGGTTGGGAACGGGGGGAAGTCTCACCCGTCCCGCTTCCGGGGAGCGGGGGAAATTAGCCCTGTCCCGCTCCCGATATCCGAATCCACACAGGGGGTCCATTATGTCCCTCCACCTGCCACATCATGATCAAGCACAAGAGCCCCTCCTAATCTTCTGCGCTGATGAGGTCCACTACATGTGCCTCAAATTCAAGAAAATCTCCCCCTTTTTACTGTATGGTGCCTTGATTGCTTTTGTTTGTACTCAATAAAATAAAAATAAAAAATAAAAAAGGAAAAATGAAAAAAAAAAAAAAAATGAAAAATGAAAAGAAAATGAAAAAAATGAAAAGAAAATGAAAAAATGAAAGAAAAAAATGAAAGAGAAAAATGAAAGAGAAAAATGAAAGAGAAAAAATGAAAGAGAAAAAATGAATAAAACAAAACATTTCATTTAAATTTCAAACTATAGCACTGTTGGCTCTATTTTCCAATCAAATTAAAAATATAAAAACGAAAATTATAATGGATCACAATTTCAATGTTATATTATTCTGAAAACCAACAAAATGTGGGAGATTTTTTTGAGTGGAAAGATTAATCTTGCAAATTTTTTGTTATAATCCAAAATTTAGTTTTGTGTGGTGAGATTCAAACTCAAGACCTCAGTATTACTGATAAGCACGCTACAGTGTTTCCTTTTACAAAAAGTCTACAGAGGGTTATTTTGCATGCTGAAGTTAACATTTCTGTATGGTTACCAAAGGTATGCTTGTGAACTGAAGAATTTTTGACAGTGAACCAGGAATAATATTAAATGATGTTCTGACAATATCAGAAAAGGATTAATATTATCAGATGAAGGGGCTAAATGTTCCTTCTATAAGAGACTAAAGATGGGCTAAAAGTGCCACCTTAAGGACCAGAAGTGACATAAACAATGATTTATTCTCTCTTTTGGGGTGCAACTTATATAGAATAGGTACAATGTACAATTTGTGGTTGTAGATAGACTAATCAGAATTTTGACCATAAAAGGGGTCTGAAAGATAATGAACGCCATGTTTTTGAAAAGAGGCAGTGTCAGCCTTAGAGACAGTATAGTCCACCTATATACTGTCCAAAAGACTTCATTATAAACCTTTCTCAATTTATTCTCCTCTAAAATTAACCTACATCCATTATTTCCCCCTTTTTCCTACTCTTACCTTAATGTAGAGAAAGAATGGTGTTTATATTAATTCTCAAAGTTCAATCTACTTGATTTTCACGCGCGCGCGCCAGGAAAATGCATATATTCATTTCTAAACTCTCCACAAGTCTTCCAGTATCCAAATACAGGAAAAATGGCCAAAATTCCAAAATCTTCCAGTACAGGTGAAAATTTTCACAGAGGCTGAACCAAGGGTTATTCCAGCCTCTGTCAAGCTTACTCCCATCCCCCACTTCGAACTAAAACCACCAAGAATTAGGATCCTCTCTCAGGAACAGCTCCAGAAATCCTAGGACCTTCACTCTTATTTTATTCCTCCTGCTATTATAGTGTCAGGTTAAAATAAACAGTGAGTCTCCTTTCTAGCTAACCTCTTTCTTTCTGATTCATCTAGAAGTCCCTCCTTTCTCTCTCTTTGGCAATCAGTTCTTTTCCTCTCTATCTCATCTGGTTTTTCTGTGGTTTGTTGCCTAAAACAAACCACATAGGTTTTCCTTTAAAGACCCTTAGCTTCATTGCTTAAAAAATAGGACTGTCTAGGTCAATCCCTAGTCAGACCTTCTCCAGTTTTCTTTGGAGAAGAGGCGTCGAAGATTCTCTCCGCTTAGTCCAGCTTCAGCTGAGTAAATTACCAATAATACCATCTTCTTCATTAATTAATAAAACAAATAAAAATATCAATTCCTCATTTTCTTATAGCAGTCTATTAATTCTTGTGTCCTGGTCGCCACGTAAGAGGCGCAGGCTCACAGGCAGAGACAAGAGGAAGGATCAAAAACAACATGATTTCAACATGAACTTCTTGGATCAATTTTTTGATGTGTGTTTCCACTTATTGTCATGTTACCAGGTCCAAGACTTATAATCTTTGGTTTTCAGTCTGCATATAGCAGATTTTAACTGAAACATATTTTCGAGCTCGGTTAAGAGAAATTATCAATGGTAGTAGAATTTGTAGATTTATGATCCATTCTTCTCCAATATCAATCTCTCCTAGTTTACTATCCTCCCTCATCTAAATACTCTCTCATGCAAATATGATTCAAGATCCATTATCATAATGTTTTGTGGCTTGCTTCCTGGTGGTTAACAAGTTTTCCTCCTCAGAAGATTTTTTTTTCATTTCCTCAAATGCATCAGTGGTGGTGTTGGATGCCATAATCACTTTTTCCTGTCACAGATGTTAAACTCAAGTCTTTTACACAATCTTAAAATTTGATTTCATCTGAAACCCATCATTGAGTTAGTGCCTTTCTTTCAATCAAACATTTTTTAGCCAATCAAACCAAAAAATTGATAAATATTTTCATTCACAAAATACTGCTTCTGTTTCTAAACTCTATGAATCATTTTTTAGTCTTCTCAAAGTCTAAAACTTGCAAGTTCTCTAATTATCCAAGGTTTGTTTATTGATAATGTCATCCCCCCCCCTAAATACTTTATATATTAAATTTAATTGTCAGCCTCTATGCTACTAAACAAGTGATTTTAAGACCACTGGTTGTGTTTTGAGTGTTTATTCATAGTGTTTTGGTAAGAATTGAAGTTAATTACTTCAAATAATAATACTAAAATATTTTATTGGCTCCAATTATTTAAATCTTGTAGAGATCTTCTCTACCTAATAGGAGGGGAAATCTACTATGTTACATGGATTCTTCCTGATGATACATACAGGGCATACGTTTAAGGTGTAAGTCTTTAATAAGTACATGTTTTTTGGCCTTTGGAAAGGTTGGAGATCAAGTAACAACTTGGGTAGTGGTTCAAATGGGTTTCAAGGCTTGTCCAAGTCACTACAAAACTATTCAGAGCAGAAAATGGGCAGTGTGGATGATGGGTTTGCATGATTCCGTGGAAAGAAACTCCAAAAGGATGGTGGTATAATTTGATAGAAAATCCAGGGGATTGTTTTAAATAATATCAATGGCTGAATGCGCTTTTGGGCAGACTTAAGGAGGCAAGTGGGGGGACAATCCCAGAGGGAGATGGTGCTTAAATATCCTCACAGAGGCCTCTAAAGCGCTCATGAGATGCCTTGTGAGGACTCTGAGGTTCTCTCAGACCATAGTTCACAATTTATGATTCCATCATGCAGGGCTATGGCGCAATCAGGTAGTGCTATGACGAAATCAAGCAGTGCTATCATGAAATTTAATTAAAAAGGCTATGTTTTAAATAAATTGAAAATAATTAGCTTTAATTTATTTTTAACCTCATGGGATTTTAATAGGGTTTAATACAGTGTTAATTCATTCCTTACAACACTCTCAGTTACCTATGGATATTATCTAATCTCAGGAGTTGTTATACTTTCAATTGTTAATTTATGACAACTCTATGATATTTATGTGCATACTTTAGATGCATATTTTATGTTTTAAGTTTTTCTTATTTTATGTTTACTCTTTAAATATATTAATAAGAATGAAAGATAAAATAAAAAGTTAAAATATAACATAAAAAACAAAACCTGGAAAATAAAGACAAAAGCTTTGAGGGCCAGACAAATCTGGGCAAAACTTAAAAAAACTATACATAAATAATATGAGACAAGTTTTAGATAAGGTTATTTCTATTTAAATAAAAATCAAATAAACATTACAGCATTGGGTTACCTGTGTGAGGAACAATGTTTCCAAACTGAAAACTGGGTGCATAGAGGTTATCCTCCCATTTGGGTTTGTTCAAGTCTAGTGCTGTGTTGTGGCAGTGATCCAAGATTTCTGTATGTTTTATGGAGATATCTGGGACAGCTAGCCTTTTTTTTATAGGGATTAAATGATAAGATATGTTTTGAAATACTTGAATTTTTTAGTGGAAATATACCATGAAGAAATATTGATTGACAATATGATCACAATTTGACTTATGTTTGGCTATCAACATTGTAAATCTTTCCATGTTTTATGAATCTTTCAATGTGTTATATGAAGAATGGCGATTATTGGTCCAGGAAGTGTTATTTTGAGACCATTGTGGTAAAAAAGCATAGCCTTTATACTCACCTGATGAATTTTTGTTGGAGGGGTTGTTTGATTTTCTTCAGTCCAAATGGTATGTCATTGCGGCTTCTTGCCATTTGCAATTGAAACTAGTGATAAGAGGTAAAATTCCCCTGAGAAGTCTCATGTTTTTGTCTAGAAAAGTGGTGAAACCAGCATCATTTTCTCTGGGCACTGCCCCAATGGGAAATACAAGCTTGCCTTCACTTTCTTCAACCACAGAGATAATATTACCATATCTAATATTATACAATTAGTTAACCAAATGTTATTTAAATGATTATATAACAATAAATTATTTAATAAGCTATTATAATCTTTGAATCAATATATCATAACCTGTACTATATTTTATCTTGTGAATATAGCCACTATAATTCCTTCATAGTCATTTATTTATTATTTACATAACAATAACATTACAAGAACATTATTTGCACATCTTACGTTAATTATGACAGTTATAATCAAGTTTTGCCTAGTTTTTCTCCCCTTAAAAGTTTTTTTCTGGTTTTGCCAGGTTTTGTTTTTTTTACATCTCATTTTGTCCTTTTATCTTACTGCATGTTTAGTAGCATAGAGGCTGTCAACCACAGAGGTAATATCACCATACCTGATATTACCCAAGTATTTGCAAAGCAGTAAAATCAGTCATAATTACATAATTAACTCGAATAAATTATTTAATAAGTTATTATAGCATTAGAATCAATATAATACAACATGTACTATATTTTATTCTGATGAATATTGAAGAAATAACACTATAATGAGTATTTAACTGAAATTTACAGAGCAATAACCTTATCTAAACCTTATTTGAACTTATCATATTATATATGAATAGCTTTGTTAAGTTTTGCCCTTTTTGTCTGGCCCTCAAAGGTTTTGTCTGGTTTTGCCAGGTTTGTTTTGTTACCACATATTTTGTCTATTTATTTTATTCTTTATTTTTGTTATTATATTTTACCTGAAAATATAACATAAAAATAACTTAACATACAAAATATGCGTCACAAGTATGTTTATATACATTTAGAATTGTTATAACTTATTTATTGAAAGTATAACAACTCCTTGGATCAGTACCTTATACTGATGCGCCACCAGGAAGGAGATAACAAGTGTTTATCAAACTTAACACCATCCAATGATGGGAAGAAGCTCAAAGTTAATTACCATCCATGATATGAGCGCTTCCAGGAAGGAGATAAAAATGTTTATCAACCTTAAACACATCCTTGATGTGTCCTTTAAATTAAATCTAAAGACCATCATGGATCTGCTTATTCTAACCTTGCACTGCTCCATTGGATCAACCATTGATTATCATGATCCCTGAGCACATCAGATCCATCCCAGTGCATCCCATGACACCAGGGGACAATTCATGGCACTTCATGTCAAGTGCCATAGTTTATGTTTGTCCTACAACATTGCAGGAAGTGTTCACCATGTTCACATTAAAAAGCATGAAAACATGCTGATATATGTTCCAACAAATGGGGAAATCATGTGCATATCAACTTGAACTAAAACAGAACCCCATATTAACCCAGCTTCATCAGAAGAGGAACTCAATTGCAACCCACTCAGAACTAAATATTCATACTTGATTTTGAAGAATAAGCTATGGGTTGGGACCAACAAAATATTTTATAATTTTTAGGCTGTATCAACACATTGAAATTAAAAACATGGGAGATTTCTGATGTTATGAAGATAATTCAAGCCAACAAAAGAGTGTCTGTAAGATTTATAAAAAGAATTTAATGCAGTGAAAACAGTTTTCTTTGATCCAAATGATTAATATTTTTCTCATGAAATAATATTAATTAATTTTATGGGATGATATTTTTATAGCTTATTAGTACTAAGATTCATGACAGAGCTCAATTTTTTTTCAAAAATCATTAGAGACTGGTATGTTTTACTTACAATATTTTAAAGTCTCAATCCATCAAATCTCCACTCAAACCTGAAAAGGCTACAAAAACAATATGGATAGCCTGTAATATTCAAGATCATCTCCATTTCACATCCAATTTGTGATATTAACCCCAGTAAAGAGGTTCTACATCCCAAAGAACTACAAGAATGTGGTGGGTAAATTCCCTGCTCCAATCCAGGGGCCACCTGTATTTCTACTTCTTGATTCAAAAATGGAGGCTCAAAGAGTTGGCATGTGAAAAGTTGAACTAGCCCAGTTTTTCTCAAAGAACTTAGAAGCATATTATAATTTATCTTGACACAAGAATTCCATCTTTGAGGCATAATAATTTAAGTGAAAAGTGAGTTCATTTGTACCCCAGAGCTTGGAAATCAATGATTCCCTGGATTGGTTGGTCCATAAATTGAACTTGAGATGTTCAAATATTTTTACTTTCATCCATGGAAATTCTTGGATGATTGAAGCTGGGATGAATCCTGAAAAGGGTCAAAAAAGTAGAGTGAATGAACCATCATCATTCAGATCATCTCTCTCACATCCACCATGTGATAGGTTATCAACCCAAAACCTCATCTCAATTGCTAATGTAATATTATATTATAGTCCAATCAGCATCTACCCATATGTATTGTCATACACCATGGCCACACATCCAATTTTTGTGAAGCGGAAAAAAATGGTTTCACCCAGAAATTGTTGTTTTTCCACTTCACAGCTTCCAGAATTTCTCTTCTTTCACCATTTGTGAAAAAGATTGACTCTCTGCCCCAGCAGTGAGATTAAGGACTCCTTATTAGTTACAAATCAATACTGAGGAGCAGTGTGTAATCATTTGGCCAACAACATCATATACTCCCACAAGTGAGGCCATCCCACGCTGCAAAAGAATTGATTCTGATACACTCTGTGCTACCCAAAATTGAGTAGAAATTCCCTTCCAGGAAAGATTAGGTACCCCAAAAGTGCTTTACATGCTATTGAAATTTCAGCCTAGTGGTTATGGCTTCTGCCTCCCCATGTGAGATCCATCACAAGTAGGTATTAAGTCCCTCTGAAGAACTTTTTCCATCACTTCTGTCATTCAAATCACTTGCAGGCTCTTGAAATTAATTTTCTATCTGAATTTCAGCCACTTTTTTCCTTCCACCAGTCAAATGGATATACAGAGTGCTAATGAACAGGCTCAGCAAATCCTGAGTAATTGAATGGGCATAAGGGGGTTTCAAATATTCCCCAGGATGCCATGCAGGACCCATTTCCAGGAAAAATAAGTTTTTTTTGGGGGGTCCTGGGGACCTGCCAAGCCTCTCTAGGCAAGGCAGCTGCAGGTGCAGAAACTTTTTCTACCAGTGGTTTCTGCCAAGCAAAATCTTGACTGGAGATTTTGTTTTTCTACTCTAAATGACTAAAACACCTTGACAGATCTTTGATAAAGAGGCAAGTGGAAAAGGCAATAATAATCCAGTGAATTCAATCAAAATAAATTTCACTATTTCAGAAGGCCGTTTGGTGATGGTTGGAGTTAGATTCTTTGGGGATCCAATCCTGCCCATCTAGTGAAAATTGGCTACTTGGCTTTTTTTGCCAAGTCGGTTTGTGCTCATGTACAGCCATACCAAACCTAAATGACTTGAAAAAAACACTCTCAGTCTTTGGTGGAAAACCCCCAACAAAGAGTCTTATTCTCCTTGCTATGATTCCTGGAGCTTCACTCCTGGAAACCTGAATAAGCTTGTGTATTTGGGGGACTCAAAATTCTGGCTGTGCAAGAGTTTTTTGGTTTTTTCCTGCAGAAAAGTCCTGCACAGCCTCCTGGGGGAATATTTGAAAGCCACTATCCACTGGGAAATGGGGCCTGAAGTTGTGCTTCTTCTTGTTCCAAGTGGGTGTGGTGTACGTTCCTGTAATCCTCAATTACAGCATTTCACACCACCTT
The DNA here is from genome assembly GCA_004348175.1 of Puccinia novopanici. NCBI lineage: Eukaryota > Fungi > Basidiomycota > Pucciniomycetes > Pucciniales > Pucciniaceae > Puccinia > Puccinia novopanici. The sequence goes on along the minus strand of SMGU01001966.1, from coordinate 7,440 downwards.
TTACATGATTCTATGAAAAAATAAATTTAAAAAAAACTTGCCAGTCTACATAATAGCTGGCAGGTGGGTCACGCTCATGTATGGCCGTACATCAGTGTGACTGTCAGCCTCTATGCTACTAACCAGGTGATTTAAAGCACTTGGTTGTGCTGTGAGTGTTGATACGTGAAGGTTTGGTAAGGTTTAGGAATTCCTGTGGCAATTTTAATAAGATTTAATTAAATTAGTTACAAGTATTTAAAGCTTGAAGAACCTCTTCTCAACCTTAAAGGGAGGGAAATCCAGTCTTATTACATGGATTCTTCCTGCTAGTAAAGCCAGGGAATATTTTATTGGGTGTAAGTAATAATACTTATGTGCAAGGTGGGCCTTTTACAAGGAAGGGGGAGCAGATAACAACTTGGGGAAGTAGTTCAAGTGCGCCTCAAGACTTGTATAAGTCACTAAAGAATATTCAGGCAGACATTTGGCAGTGTGGATGATGGTGAATACGTGATTCAGTGGCAAGAACACTGTACAAAGCTGAAGGGATACCTATACTAACAATCCAGGGGAGTGTTTATAATATCAAGGCTGAATGCGCTTTCTGTGGGACTTGGAGGGCTGGGGGAAAATGCCAGAGGAAGCAGGTCCTTAAATATTCTCACAGGCACTCCATGGGCGCTCAGGTTTAGCCTGTATTAGCAGGTGTAAGGCATGGAAGCGCCTAGAAATTAATTTAATGATGTCATAGGGCACAGCTATGGCGTAATCAGGCTATGCTATGATGTCACAATCAATTGTAGAAGCGCCTAGAATAATTAAATGAGGTCATAGAGCACTGCTATGGCGCCATCAGGCTATGCTATGATGCCATAAAGCAGTGCTATGATGTCAATAAATTAAAGGCTAAATCCTTTTCTATAATGAGATAATAATTAGCTTTAATTTATGAGTCATTTCCTGGGACCTTATTATAATTTAATTCAATTTTAAATCCTTCCTTGCAGCGCTTACAAGTAGCTATGGATACTATAATACTCTCATAGGATGTTATACTTTCAATTATAAAGTTATAATAATCTAAAAATAGATAACTGCATACTTTGGGTGTATCAGGTATGTGTTATTTTATTCTAGTATTATATTTATGGCATAAAATATAATACTTAGGATAAAAATAAATAAAAGGGACAAAATAAAACAAATCATTACAAAACCTGGCAAAACCAGACAAAACCTTTTAAGGCCAAACACAACTGGGCAAAACTTAGTTGAGTGTTTCAAGATTATCTTATAATATTCCATTAAGGTTTTGATAAGGTTTATGCTATGTAAATGATGGTTCAAAGATCACTGTATGAGTATTTCAGTATTATTATGACTATATTTATTATGATAAAATATAGTACATATTATAATATTATTATTACAAGACTATGGTAGTTTCTTATGGCTTATTACATAATTTATTCTTATATTTATGTGGATAATATTTATGTAATTGCTTGGATAATATCAGGTATACTAATATTATCTCTGCTGTTGACAGTGACACACCTGCATAAGTGAAGGAGGGGCTGGGTGACAATGATGGTTTCCCCTCATCGTTGAGTTCTCAATAGGGGTTGTTGATAATTTTTCCAACCTTGTAGTGGCCAAATCTGAAGAAGCGACTCAAGCAATGACTCGATTATGTCGATCGATATTGCTGGATTAGCATGTACAGTGCTATCTTCAACAAGAAGAAGGCCCCATTATAATAGATCACCAGGTTGCCAACCATCAGAGCTAACTTTGATTGTTGGAGCACAACAACATCACCAGCCCTTGGTCAATCGGATCAAATCCCATTCGAACAAGGGCTGATCGAGATAATGTTGAGATAGAGTGCAAACTTGTCACTCATCTCTTCCTCCCTGGCCACTCCCACTCCCTTCCAACAATAGACTTGGGGTAAACTCCTAAAATGGAGTTGTGTACTCATCCCGAGCACCTGGAACACCTCTTTCTTGGCTGGGACTTTCTCCAACTCAACCAAGAGACCTCAGCTTCCTTCACAACACCTCAGAAAAGCTGATAAAGCATGCATTAAAAGAAGTCACTTGGGGTGAGTCGGAAAGCAGTGTAAAAGGCTTAGAGTACCTTGGACAACTGGCTGATCATTGATGATTTGCCTTTCTTGACTCCTCCAGCATCCACAGCCCCAAGACTCAACCAGAGACTGCTGGGATCACCAGCCACAGCCTAGGCTACCTCAGACGCGCATCTGGCTCTGCCTTGCCCATCAAAAAAAAAATGTCTCCCACCACCACCTTGTAGCATGCAAGGTAAAGCAATGTCCCTGAAGGGGAACAGTTGGGAGATGGGGTTGGGGGACCAGTGTGGAGTTTGGAAGTGTGTCCATCCGGGGTGAGTGTACCATGTGTTCCTCCTTGGGACCTACCCATCACCCTCTTCTTTCCTGGTGGAAAATGATTATGGGGCTCCAAATGGCACACTGCTAGATCTTGTGTTGGGTGGCCTGGGAGAGCCTTGTGGTTCCAATGGATGTTCTAGGGACATTGGGACGGAGACAAACTTTCAATATGTTCTGGCCATCCACAACCTGCAATACTTGATATTCTTGGATGTTAGGGGCCTGGAGGACTTTTCCAAAAAGCTAAAAAACTGGAGATTATTTTTTAATCCAAGAGCCTCCCTCCACTCATTATCTTTCTCATTCTCCTCCTCCTACTCCTTTTGATTCCTCCCATTCTGCCTGATCCTCTTCTGAACTCTCTCAAATCATTCAAAACCCTCTCAATCCTGTGGATATGATGTCTTTCAACTTGTTGATGAAGAAATAACATCCACTGCCATGTTCATAGCAATAGAAGAAAAAGAACATGGAACAATTAATCAACTGGTATGTTTGGGTAACTCCTGATTGGGGCTAATTTGAAGGGATTGAGTAAATAAGATTGATGGAAACTGTTCTTGTACCTAGGTTGATGTATGGCCCCCTCTGTGGACAACCATTTTTAACAAAAACAAATTGAGATACCAAGATGAGAAGACTTACAATTCAGATGCCTTATACTAATTAGTAAAATTCAAATCTACACCCCTCAGCTGGCACCTGGAGACATAAATTGTAATAGATTATAATGGTTTGTTTCAGATACATTTCTTCAATTGTTGCTGAAAAACTGACCAATAAGCTTTGTGTGAATAGAATTCAAAAAATTATGGATGATTCAAGGCTTGGAAAAGGCAGGAAGGCTAGGAAAACATCTGCCAGTAGTGCAGACCCATCTTGATTGATTCAAGTTGGCGGAACCAGAAAGCATCTTGATTCATTCCTTTTTATTTTCATTTCTGTTTTTTTTTTTTTTTCATCTTGATTTTTTTGGAGATTCATGTATGGTTTTCCTTTTCTGTTTTCTCTCAAGTTTGTTTTTTAGTTTACATTTTTACGTAGAGTGATTTTAGATATTCATAGTTTGCAATGATATGGGTGAAATTACACTTAAAAATGGCTAAGTGAATCCAAACTCATTTCTACTACATTCTTGATCCAGGAATTTGTGCTCAGGGGCTGATAAAATAGAAAAGGAAAAACAAAATTTAGGGAGCTACTTCCCAGGTTGATGGTTAAATTTTCATATCTGACCCTTCATACACTGAAAGAAAAACTCGCTCAACTGCTTGCAGTTGAGTGAGTTTTTCTTCCAGTGATAGCTCTAAGAATTATTTCTTGATCACAGAATGGATATTATTTGAATAAGTTCCAACAGATATAATGTTGAGTTCTGCATGAGTTGTACAAGCTGATACACATTATGTTACTTAGTTCCACAATGGTTCAACTTCCTTTTGAAACTGATATACAGGTTTCATGCAACCAACATGTTAAATGTTTCGAACCAAACCTATGGGAGCATATACGCAATGGCACTGGACAGTGAAGTGCCATGAATTGTCCCCTGGTGTGAGCGCTTCAGAGGCACCTTTGAGAATATTTAAGCACCTGCTTCCTCTAGGATTGTCCCCCAGTCAGTCAGGTCCCCCAGAAAGTGCATTCAGCCCCAGATATTGTTGTCAACACTCCCTTGGATTGTCCACCAATTATCCCCACAGCTTTCTATAGTGTTCTTGCCATTGGACTTCGAATCCATCATCATCCACACTGCCAATTGTCTGTTCTGAATACTTCTGTAGTGACTGCCACAAGTCTTGAGGCTCAACTGGAAACCAGATTCACCAAGTTGTTAGACCTCCCCTTGTGGGACTCACCAACCCAGTAAGTGTCATCACTTACTACTCCTTGTTCCCTGTCTGTCTCAGCAGGAAGAATCCTTGTATACTTACAGGATTTCCCTCCCTATAAGGTTGATAAGAGCTTTGCAAGATTCAAATACTTGAAGCTAATTACCCATTACCCATTACTATTACTGGAAAACCCTTACACTAACCATTCCAAACCACACTTATCAACACTCAGAGCACACCTTGTGTCCTTATAAAACTTGTTAGTAGCATAGAGGCTGACAATTGGGGGTCTGTCCTCATTTTTACCCAAAAAATTACTCAATTTTACGAACCATCACTGGTACTAATCACCAAAACATGTGTAGTGAGAATTCTTGTATTCCCCCCTTCTGCTTTTCTGACACTAAAGCCAGACACACCAGGGTTGAATAATGTTATCAAGAGATGCTTAAATTAATTTCTGAGCCTATTTACTGAAACTAGACTGGTCTCTGTGATTGATTTCCATATTTTTCCTACAGAAAATAAGTGGGAAAACCCAGATATACTAGCCCGGTTCACGTAGGGCGTTTTTATGCAGATGTCATAAAAAACACTCTGCTTGCTTGCATAAAATTATGAGGTGTGCTCGTTGCACTTTCCCACGATATTTTAATGCTGAACTCTATTTTAGCATTGGTTCAAAGCTTGCTTGTCACGATAAATTTAACCGCGAGCAAGCAGCTACGTGAACCGGGCTACTGTTTCTCCCACTTCAAAATATTTTTTTATCTCATTCTCATTGATCAGGAACTCATTATTGTCGAAGAAACTCATAAAAAATTAATCATTGAACCTTGTTTTCTCATTTGTGTGTGTACTTGTCTCTCAAAACAAGAAAAATAGCGGCGAAAATCACTGTTCTCACGGAAGAAGACGTGATAGACAGATTCTGAATAGACAGATCGACGCGAAATTGTCGATTTACTCTACTAGATTTCCTTCCTGACCCTTGAATCGTAGTCATTCCTACGGCAGCAGAGCCGGAAGGAGCAAAAAAGTGATCTTTGATCTGATTTCCGCAAGCGCGAGTGGTGGTGCACCAATAAGGTTGCACCTTGCAGATCGATTCACACTCCGACACAATTAAGTTTAAAACAAGCAGATCCCCGGATTTTCCAGGATCTGCAACCTCTGCACATATCGGATAACTATATTTGGCTCCTCTGCATATCGCCTACAGTATCAGTAGTCGTCAACCCCCTCCTACCTCTGACAATCTGTAAACCAGCCGTTTCTCAACGGATTCTGGAAATCAGAACGCCATTCGACGCGGATTAAAGAGACGAATCCAACGCGACCCTTCAAGTCGCTGTAGGAAAATCCCCTCACCGATTTTTACTCTACTCACCTGTATTTTCGATAGATTGTGCTATACATAAAAGTTAAAAAGTACATAAAGATTTTATAAAAAGTGAGAAAAATATATAAAAATATTTGAGGCATAAAAAAATATTTTTTGATACTTTTTGAATCTTCAGTGAAAATTTCTAGGATATCTTTTGGTACATTAAAATTAATTATACACAGTATAGATAAATTAATTTTATTGACCAATTGCAACATTGCTTCAATCCAATCATAAAATGGCCCCTACACTAAGACCTAGAGGCTATGATGGACGCCACAGAAGCTCCCAGACCCAGTCAGAGGGAGGAATTTCAAGGCTATCAGTACATTCTGATACTGAAATTACCAACAGTTTCAAAGATTATAGAAAAAATAATCACCAAAATGTGCCACAAAATTTTAATTCAAGTATCCAACAAGGAGAAAGAGATAATTCAGAAGCAAGAAGCAATGCATCTGGACCCTCCAGAATTTTGACTTCTTCTAGTTCTCATGGGAGCCATGTTTATTTACCAGAATATCCAAATCCTATAAATCCTGCCAATGAAGCTTTTCACCATGCTTTTGAAATAAACATGAAACATATGGAAGATTTTACAAAAGTTTGTGCTCATGCAGTGAAAAAGAAACTCAATCGTTGTCAGAATGATTTTGCAGAAATTTCTAAATCACATAAACAATTTTTAGATAAACAATATTCCACTATGGACCTTATAAGAAAAGGTGTACCAACTATAGCTGAGAATCTTTCTGAATTGTGTGAATTCATGCCTAAAATGGAAGCAAATCTTTCCACTCAAAATTCTAGGTTTATTTCAAGGATTGAGAATACCATAGAAGACCATTCATCTCAATCAGAACAAATCTTGCATCAAGTAGAGAAATTAGCCCATAATTTTAAGGATCTGGAAGAAGATACTAAAAATAAGTTGGATTCAAAATTTAAGACATTTGAAGACTTGTCCAACAGATTTAATCTGAATCTGTAGAAAATCCTTCAGAAACAAACAGAAAATGAAAGATTATTGAAAATTATTATCAATAAACTTGGTCAAATGGAAGCAGTACCAGAACCAAGTACAAGCTCCTCTATTATGATTAATAGAGAATCTCCACCACATGTGACTTTTGAAACGAACAATCAACCTGATGATCAAAATATATCTGCAAGAAATAAAGTAACAAATACTCAAAGTAGTGGAATAGCCCCTAGTACCTACACATCTCAAAGAGAAGTGACTCCACAGAGCATACAGGATGATGAGAAACAATTAACCAAACTAATTCTTGAAAACCTACCTAAGAGCTCTGAGTGGCCCACTTTTTCTGGGGAGGGAGAGTATGACCACTATGAATTTATTGAATGGATTGATAACTTGAAAGAAGATACCAATTCCCCAGATGAATTAATCTGCTCCAAACTTCCTACCATCCTGAAAGGTGTAGCCCATATGTCAGCCACAGAGGTAATATCAGCATACCTGACATTACCCAAGTAGCTACAATCCTTAATTATTATTAATTGTAATTAATTAGTATCTTTAATTCATATTTATTTAGTCTATTATATTAGAAATAATACTTTAATATTATTCTAATAATATATATATTATGTAGAACCATACCAATACTGTACATATAACCTTTATTATATATTATATTTATTTTACTCAATTAACATGTACTCAAGAGGTATAAACCAATGACTGCTTTACCTCTGATTACATATATTTTATTATGATTAATTGTTATAATATTAGTACTTGTAATATATAACAATAGCAGTATCAATGGAAACATAGTACAAGCCTCTGTACT
>SMGU01001964.1:0-13289 GCA_004348175.1 Puccinia novopanici | reverse complement strand
CTTCAGGCTCAGCTCCCATCCTTGTTTGGCTTTTGGTCCCGAGCGCTGAAGCCGGGGATGGAGCGGCTCGGGGCTTCCTTGCATCTTGCTTCGACCTCAATCTGTCTTCCTCACTTCGATTTCCTGCTAACTCACCCTACAGTCCCACGACACAAACCCGGCAGTGCTTTTGCCGACTTGACGGCGAGCTGGTCTTGCCCTCCAGCTAGAGTTTTGTCCAGGCCAACTCATAGCTTTACTTCCCTTGCCCATCATAAGTTTAACCCCTCCACCTCATTGCCACATTTCTTCCAGCTGCCCTTCGCTGTTAATGTCGATACTCAAGTGTGCTCATCACATTGTGGGAAGTACTGTTGATAATCCCTTTCTCATTATCACCTTTTCCAATAACTCAAATTTTCGCTAACAACTCTTTATTTATTGTTTCATTAGTCCTATCTATACCATCAAATCTAAGATACAGTTATCTACTCATTAAGTTGGGGGAGGAACAGCAAAACTACCCCTTTTTCTTCGATCATGCCGGTTGCTTCCAGGGCACTCATTCGGAATTGTTGTGGCTCGGGCGGTGTTCTGACTGCGGAAAGACAATTTGATGCTGGTGTGTTGAAGATGGCGGTGTTCGGTTCGGCGGCCTACGACGAGAACAATAGTAATACACTTGGTAACAGAGCCCGGCCTATGGCCACTTTTCATCCCGGCAGAATCCACGTACAAAGAACAACTTCATACGATCGTTCTTTATTGTATCAAGTTATAGAGGCTGAAAATTGTCTATTTTCATCCCTCGCCACGCAACACATATCAGAACAATCGAGCAACAGAACAAGGAAGAAAAATCCATTCAATCAACAAAGAAAGACTAAATTACAAAAAAAAAAAAACTAAGATTAACAATAAACAAAGAATAAAAAAAGGAAGCCATCAGAGCACAGAGGAGAAGAGAAAAAGCAAAAGTGTACATGAGGGATGAGAGTGGGTCAAGACTCCTCTGCGACTGATCCAAAAAAAAAAAAAAAAAGAACAAGAAAAAAGAGTAGCCCTGTTGCCTGTCTGACTTGCAACATCGACTCCCCTTCCCCTGCCCTTCGAAACCAGGAAACATACGAGTGATGATAACAAAATAAAATGTATCAAAAAAGCAAGTTTCTCCTCCTCACCATTTTTTTTACAGCCTCCCTCCCACCATGTTTTGTCCCCAACACCAAAAATAAAAAATGACATAAATAACCAAAAAAAGAAGAGGGGGGGGGAGGGGAGGGAGGGGGAGAGAAAATTATCGCCTGAGAAATTAAGTCCATTCTATTCATATTTTTCATTTGCGACGAGCAAATGTCTACCGATAGATTGACACGTCCAGTTTGATCAGTTTTTGATTGTGATTGATGGGGTTGAGAAAGAGCATACCTTATTCAGCATCGCCAACGTTTTAGGCACCGATAGCTGGACATACTCCAAATCGAGAGTCGGGACATTCTCCTTCTGTTTTTCCAACTGTTAAAAATCAGAGATGTCAGTATATTGACAACATGAGAGGCAGGGAAAGTGAACATGACGGACCAGATCATCGATCTTCAGGTCCATCTCCAGGATAGCCTTTTCCCTGCCTTTGTAATGTAGTGCGATAATGAACGTCCCAGGCGACGGAGAGACGATCTGGAAAAATATATTTGCTCTGCTACAGGACGATGAAAATATCCGTACATAAGGAGGGACGGATGAGCGACCTCAACACAATGAAGTTAGAAATGGGCAAGAATACCTACCGGTTCTCAGGCACATTAGTGTCCACAATTACACCGTCCTTTTCGAATTGAGCGTGACTGAATTTGTAAGGTCCGAGGGCTTGAGTCTTAGGAGCTTTCTTCTCCTTTCCATCAACGCTGACGACGCCGACCCACCGCCAACATTTTTTCCTTCTGGTTGGCGGTACTGGTGATCCTGACGTTTTGGAGATATGCCTTGTATTGTTCGAGTTGAGAGCGAAGATAGTTGTTATGATCACCAATAGTCTTGTAGACCGATTCTAGGGACTTGGTTTCCAAGAGCACCTTTTCTCGCATGTTCCCCAGATGGGTCAGCTCGGCCGCGATCTCATCTACTAGAAGTTTATGACCATCTTTCCGATCACACAGCTTGATTTCCTCCAACTCCCTCAACATTTCCTTGACCTTCAGCCCTTTGCGAACGAGGACGGCATCCTTGGCGGTCGCCGCTCGTTCAGCAATTTGGATCAGGTTCATCGGGCGCTTGTCCGTCAGTTGGGGATGGATCTAATCAGTTGGACAAAGATCGACTTTGTTTCCATGTACAGGATGTCGTTCTGTGTCAGGTTATTTTCAGCCATCAATGCCGTCGTTATATCTTGTATCGGAATCTCCCATCGGCTGTACAGTGGTAGTTCGATCGTCCGGTTCTCTTTCCGAGGGACTTGAGCCGGAGCTGGGCCAAGTTCTTCCAAAAGAATGCGTAAATGCTGGCGCTCGTCCTTGGCCTGAGTGGAATGTACTAGGAATCAGTCTCAGACTTCTTTCCAGTTCCCCCATGGTTCTAACCAGTTAAGCTAGCTTACCAAGTGATCCAGATGGGAAACGAGAAGGGAGTGGGTATTATATAGTTCGTTCAGGGTGATGTTAATTTGCAGATCTTTTTAGACAGAGCCATATACTGATCCATCTGGATTCTCAACAAAAAGGGAGACAAAAAAAAAGACATCAACAGTCTAAAATTGGTGGCCTTCAAAGAGCATTGAACAAGATTTTACCTCCAGAGACTCGTAAAAATCCTTGACTTCGCATAACAAGTTCAAAAACTTATTGATACGGGCCTTATTATTTTCGACGAACGGGTTCAAGCTCATCATGTAAGCTTCTTTGGAATAGGACGGCTTATTGGCCAAGTTCTGAAGCATTTTGGCAATCTACAGTGAGTATTGCGGATGGCAAAACATCAAAAAAAAAAAAAAAAGCCAAGAAGGAACTTTCGAAAAAAAATGCTTACCAGAGTCAATGTGCGCCGAGGGTATTTAGCAGTTGTTGGTAAATTGTCAATTAACATGTATGCCTGTGGCGTTACGATGGCAGGATTGATGAAGCGAAGGAAGAAGAAGCCACCAATCAGAGAGCAAATAGCAATGTCGCTAGCGTCTTGATATTTGCGCTAGAAAGAAAGATCAATTGTGTAGATGGATGTGAGTAACAGTGGGACAGATGCTGATTTAGACGGCGATTTACGTACCTTGGTCAAGCTTCTGATTTGTTTACAGATCCACCGGATCCCATATGGTACACTGTCGATACTTTCCATAATCGTCATTAGAAAACTGTTGGCAATCTCCATCAACATTGCCAGCCGAGGAGCAATTATGTTTTGTACATCCGTATTAGCCGCAGCCACCTCGGCAGATATCCCACGCGGAAGATCTTCAGGCAACGAGCCCGTCTCATCTTCAATCTGCTGAATCATCTGATCGTAAACCTGATCGGACAAATAAACCGAGGATAATAGTAAATTATTAGATCCTTCAAACTCCTCTCCAATGGCGGAAAATGAAGACTGGGATTTCTTAGCATTCTAACCTTGAGAGGGTTAATTTCCAAGTTAAGATCTTTGTGTTCTATAAGACTGTTTATTCGCTCGGCCAAAACAGTTTTCAGATAACTTTGACCGGGGCCACGCCGCGTATAGGTGGTCATCATTCGAGAAACAGGCGTGTTGGCGCGCAGTAGTGAGCCGAAATCGGTGGTAGTTTCGAATTGGGCCGATAATACGGACTGTTTTCGATCATAAAAAAGTGATTAGGAATCAACTTTGTTGAGGCGTGAATTTTTGCCTGACCTGAAACATTGTTAGAAGGAGGTGCTCCTCTCGATTTTCATACTGGTTACCATACAGAGTAAACATGACTGTCTGAAGCAGAGTATCGATTTCGCCCATTGATACCAAGCGACATAGCGTAGCAATATGACGCGGCTCACTTTGGAGCAGGAAGAATAAGTTGGCATATTGCTGAGTAGATCATTATCCGGATGAAAGGTTTCATTGTATGCATCAGTGCTACATTGATAAGAAATGCCACGATGAAAATAAATCCCTCCAAGAAGAAAAAAAAACGAAGTACCTGCGTTCTTTTCTCATCCAAGTAAAGACCCTTTGATTCATCGGCTTCTTCCAAGTGTTCTCGTACCTCTTCTCGTTCTCCCAGTGCCATTCTCTAATATCATCCAATAAGAATTTGAAGCAGACTATATCAACGGGAATGTATTAAGAAACGAAAAAAAGGATGACTTATAAATTGCCAAGAAGAAATGAGAGAGTAGCACATGACTTGCGTTTTGAATTAGTAGCGCGATCCTAGAATCGAGATAGCGAACATCACGCTCGAGGACGAAATTCTTTTTGGATTGGGATGAAATTTTGGTTTTCAGATCACGAAGACGTTTCTGGGCTGGTGGAGACATAAATAGGATAGAGCGTCAGAGGCATCATAACACTGTTTATGAATCCGAATGATCGAAATGTAATGATGTGTGAATATGATCATGATAGGAGGAAAGCACCTCTTGCTAGTTCATCCTCAATTTCCGTATCATTCTCAGCTGCCATGGAGTACAGTTGGGTGACCGAGTATCGGTTGGTGTTCCTAAGGGGTGTGACATGATAAGCTGACTTGTCGCAGTGACAACCGGAGCTGGGAGAGCAAGCGCAGCTGACCTTCCAGAGTCCCGCAGATGGGATGATGGGATGTTGCTAGCCATTGCACTGAGAGGAGTGAGACTGGCGATAGATCGTTTGCCTGCTGCATTGCTATTACTTCTGGTGGCCATCTGAGGATTGAGGGTTTCAGATGTCAATGTAGTTGACATCAACCACTGAGTCGGAGTTCAGACTAAAATCGGATTGGGATTAGATGCTATCGCTGCTGTTTCTGTTGCTGCTGGTGGTGGAGTTGATGGTGCTGAGGTGGTGAGATGGTGGTGCTTTCGGTGGCTGAAGACGGTCAAGAGGGAAAACGGTCAAGAGGGAAACTGAGTGGGGAATTTCAAGGGGGGCTTGGGTCTGGGGAAGAAGGGTCTGACCACCCTCAGCAGCAAACTGGCCCCAGACGCCACTGGGAAGTTTCCCCTCATCCATTCACACCCAGACTTACTTATGCGCCAAGGCCCAAGTGTGCAAAAACAGGCAAACTCCAGAATACAGATAGTGAAAATCACATGATGTTGTCACCATTGGATCGGCAATACCCTGCGATACCCTCAGCATTCTCATTGCATGACAATGTGAGCGTCGACTCCGAACGAGGAAAAAGTGCTTGTCGGGGAAATCTTATCAGCAAGGCCGACTAATCCTCCGAGATTTCCACGCCGGCATAGAATTCCACAAGGGTTGAGTAGGGTCTACTCAACGGAAAGGGAAAGAATAATAGAGCAGAAAAAGCATAGCCTTAACATTCATCTTGCGAAACCTGTATTGCACGGCTCTCATGAGAAGTCCAGACTCCAGATGGAATCCTTCCTTCCAACTTGTTTGTCTTCCGGCATGTTTTCTGCGCGAGAACCCCAGCCTTCTTGGATAGAAGTTGGGGCATCAATTATATCGTTATGTTCAAGTTTTCTGCACCTCCCGGTGAATAGTACGTGAATTTTAAAACAAGACTGGACATTATCCCGGCAGGGAACTCATTTTCTATCAGCTCAAGCAATAAAAATACATAACACAAAAAAATATCCTGCACTAGCTCTCTTGCAAAAGGAAAGCCTACGCCAGTTAGTTTGATGCATACATGATACTTCGACCATATACCATGTTATTTTGTTGAACGCATTGTCTCCGCAATCTGCTTCAATTCTGCAAGGTCCATGCAGTGAGAGCTTTGCTCTTGAAATTGATCATGCATAGGGTAGAGGATGGAAAGAACGGATGGCTCAAGGTAATTCTAGAACCAAGGATAGTAATTCTAACCAAGAGAGAGAGTGGAGTCAGTTCTCTGCTGAGACAGGATGTAGGGGATTAGTATGAAATACATAGTCATATGAATGGAGGCCCAATGGGCTCATGTGATAGATCTTGTGAGCCCCAATGAGAGTTGGGATTTACACAGGGATCTTATGAGTAATAAATTTAATGCACAGGGATCTTAAGTAACGTAGTTAATGAGATACTAGTCTACAGAAAAAAAAGTTATGAAAAAACAACAAAATGATGTTTTTTTTTTCCCATACATCAACTCAAAACTGTTGACTTTTATGATTAAATACCACTGAATCTCTGAGAACCACTTTTATTGGCAAGCATTTCTTCAAAAAAAACCCCCCTGGAGGAGAATCCTGTGAATCATTCTGATTAATTTCATCTTTTTTCATAGCTCTGCACAGCACATGTTACTAGGCTCCAATGCACACAAACATAAATTTCACCAATTGTCCAACCAAGGATTTCATCTTGAAAGGGAAAATTATGTGTTCTGAGGAGATTCCCAAATTACTGAATTGGCATGTTTTAGGCTGTGTTTGGAACTGTCATATATGCAGGTGTGATGATGCACAATTTTGTGAATAAGATCACAACAATCCAAAATGAGGCAACCAAGATGTAATTCAGGTCAGGAGATAGGATCAATTGATTGATATAAAAATTTGCCTGGATTTAACAGGCCATCTGAACTACCTTAATGGTAATATTACTCTATACCCAAAATAAAGTGTAATAATGCTATACTGGTGCCAAATGAGAACCAAAAAATCCAATCTGACGAAATGACACTTCGGATTAAAGAGGTAGCCTATCTCTCCTGAATCTAAGTTTGTTTTTTGAATTTTGAGTGGCTTTCTTTATATTTAATTTAATTTACATTATTACACCAATCTGTATGACAGTGACAAACACAGCCTTCATCATTAAAGAGTATTACAGTGGGAGCATAAAAGATATCCAGTCAGTGGTCCTCAATATCTGGTGTTCAATTCCTTTAGGTGGTGTCCTCTCAGGGTTTTGATTTTTTTTTCAAGAGGTTGAGGGAGTTTTACAGTCCAACAAGAGCAAGTTAGATAGTGGTGCTTTAAATTAACAACTTGAAATGTGCAGGCTTGTTGGGGTTTTCAGGTATGAACATGTACAAAGTACAAATGTACAATTATTCATCATAACCTACCACAAGATATCAAAGGAATGTCCATTCATGAAGGGTAAAGAATTGTCAGTAGACTACTAGTCTACTCTAATTAGGTTATGACCTTAGTAAAGAGAATGTAGAAAAAGCCCCGGACTGTTTCTCAGTGATTCCTATGTGACAGAGGCTAACAGGGAGTATTCCCGCATACCAGTTTCCCTGGGGCCAGATTGAGGAGGAAGATTTTTCCTTAAGTATACCAAGCCCAACCACATCGTCTCTCCAAGACCATTGGGGCTTTTCTTACATTCGACAAACACACTCTTCCACTTGCTTATATTCGTCGTCGCCAGGAGGATCCTTAAACCGTAAGTCTCCTCCTTCATCTTTCTTTCTCCTCTTTTTTCCATCAAAATTCAGGGAACCTATACGGTTCCGGCACCGTTAGCTGCGCAGCCCCTCCTCAAGGAGGCATGGTTTCCTCCTCCCGTTTAATTGAAGTTTCCCTCTACACAAAGAGGTTGAGCTTATTGAGGGACTTGTCACTGGAGAGACAACCCTTGAAAGGAATATATTAATCAATCAGATGAATGTACAAGGGCGGGATAATTAATAGTAGAACCGGTTTTGTGAAGTTCGTCGCTTGCAAGGGGGGGACGCGTTGGCATATCAATAGGTTGAGCCGGAGGGGGACGGTTTTGTCTTGCTCGCACTTTTGCGCAGTGGACGTTGATAATTAGGAGGTTTCTAGAATGTCACAAACAGAATTATCAGCCGATAGGCTCAGTCAGAGACAAGCTGCTTGGAAAGAAACCGAATTCCTCACAAGTTCACAAAGACAGATACGACTCCCTGTGATAGCTGTTTAATACATGATCGTCAGTCCGAAGATGGGGATCAAATACATCTAGAAATGAACGTGTGTTTTTTTGTGCATGAATGTCGGTACATGGATTCACTCACTAAATAAGAAATTGCGTAGTACTGAGTAGACATTTTTGTAAAAGCTACATGGCTATATGAAAGCTGTGGATAATGAAGTGAATTGAAGCTCCGAGTGGTGAACTACAGAACAGGCAAATCGTGGATGCATGGAAACAATTATAGGCGACTTACGTGCCAACATAGGCCAGGGATGCAAGCGGCCATTCCGAAGAAAACTGAAACTGATCGGCATAGTAGTGTTGCCCGCGACTCTTGGATTGTCTCCATCAGCCTATTTAGTTCAAGTGATTTCTCGTTCCCCTCTTGACTTAGCTTCATGGTCAAAAACTCCGCCTTGAGGCTCAGATCCCGCCAAGACACGCACAAGAGGGGCATAAAGACCTATGCATATAGTATTTATTGGAAGCGTAGAAGCTTGAGAGTAGGTTAAAATTAATCAGAAGGATTGAACGAGCGGTACTCACGATAAGGAGGAAGGCGAGAGCGCTACTATAGGCGATTAATGCCATATTCAAACTGTGGATTGCCTCAAGCTATATTTTTCTCCCACTTCGAATTCCATTAGCCAAGCTCGACAAAAATGCTGAATTTTTTCACGAAATGAAGCTCCTCACCCTGTAAGAATTAGCTTTCGTCAAGGAGATAAAGAGCCTGGTGTTAAGGTTTGCGCGATCGATTGACCCCTCAAAGCCTAGGATGGCTTGAATAAAGTTTTCCACCATTTCACGAACCATCTTTAATTCATTTGCTCGGCTATGGTAGGTGCGAATCGTCGCGAAAAGTATGCAGGCTACATAGACGATGGTATAAGCTCATAGAAATTTTGGTTGTTCAAGCAGCAGGTATAGGATCTTTGGACTAACTCGAGATGAACACCGACGGCAGTAGAAAAACCGCGTGCGAAATCCATCTTAGAGGAGTAGGCAGCGTGTTCTTTTCCCGAGTAGCACTGGAATAATTCCGACGATACCAAAAGATAGAGACGCAATGGCAAACAGTTGCCCAGACGAAGCCTGAATGGACACCTATAGCTGAGTTTCTTTTCATTTAACTACCCGATTGATGCTGAAGACTCACACCTACGGGTCATTGAGAAAAAGTAGAGATTAATTTTTCATGGGTAGATGGGGCGGTCTAAAGATCTCAAGAAGCAACCGCATGCCATTAGTCGTAAGCTGAACATACCAAGTTCCCAGGATGACTGGAATGAACCTCGCGTAGACAAACAGGCTTTGAACAAAGGAGAATTCCAATTTATGTGTTGATATGTTATGCTGCTTCCAAATCCAATCTACAAGCGATACTGTAACGGATTTGAAATCAGCCAACCCGAATCAGGTTTGCCCGGAACAAGCAAGCTTGGGGGAAGCAAAATGAAGAAATAATGTAGGATGGAAATTTCAATCTCACGCATAACAAATGCTAGAGTAGTAAGCGTATTGCAGTTTACGGTCTCATTATTCCACATGCCAACTGCAATTACCGCCGTGGAATGTGTTAGGACTAGCAACCTGACTTCAACCAAAGAGAGCACTGATTCTTACGCGAAGTTTTTTTCCCCAAGGTATAGCCACCCAAGGAAATCATGATGTACAAGTTGTAAAAACATTGGAAACAGAGACTGGGCCCAACGAAAGAAAAGCAAATCAATGGGCGCGGAAAGAGCTTTAGCAGGTTTCCCTACTTGCCGCGAGTAAAGAATTGGTGAACTTCACACTTACACAACTAGAGAGACCAGTATTGCTTTAGACGTAAAGTGTGCCCAGGAAGGAGGTCCGGCAAGCTGATCACGCAAATAAAAAGATAGAAAGATTCAGGTGCGTGTTAGCAAATTTCAGGCGACCTTGAGAGCTTGCGGTTAGACGGACCTTGGCCCTAGTGAGGTACAACCTCACAAGTAAGTAGAGCTCCGGTTCGTCTGGGAGTCCGTTCTTGAATCCGTCCAACGTCCGCTGCAACTTCCAGGGATCAAACATTTTCTGGTGTTGATGAGATTCGAGAAGGGGGTGAGTTTTGAGGCGGAGTTGACGTTGGCACGCACGAAATCAGACGTTACTTGAGTGAGATGACCGTCATTGAAGCCCTTTGACGCCAGGATTGAAATGTGTAGAAAGCACACTGTTTTTTAAGGACAATTGGGTGCATGTCCCGCCTGTCAACTCTCGCCGCACATCACTCAACACGCGGCCATTTGATTCCCATAAACACGGCATGACGTCAAGCGACTTGAAACGGGAGAGAACAAGAGAAAACCGCCCCGGTGGAAAACCGATGGCTTCTGGAATTTGGTTCTTTTCCATTCTCACTGGAATGGTGAGTTTTCGTGATCTCTGACGAAAATAGCGGGTTTTCTGCTGTTGCATCATGCGGGCTTCTCACGAAGTTCGATCAGGAAGACATGTCAAGTATACTTGTCTGGACTCTGGTCCCAAAAATGGTAGTGGTGAGAGCAGTCACCTGTGTTGTATAGAAAAAACTCTACTAAGCAGGCGAAGCAGCCGCGCGAGGGACATGCTTCAACTTCAAGCCTACTCTGCGGGTGTTTTGTTTGCTAATTCGGCAAATTAGGGAGAAATGCCCCAACTGGCTCAAATCCACCCTCCTCCCTAAGTATTCAGTTTGTTGACTTTTGAAATTCTTAATAACCTTCTTGGTAGGCCCCTTTCAACATTTGCTTGCAGTGAGGATCTGCTCCTTTATTCTTGTGCCGAGTATGTTGCCCATACTCACATCTCGCAATGGTTGCATTTCTAATTTAACCTCAACTGCCTGAGCATGGAGGGCACTCTTGGCTTTCCAAAACGGCATCAACATTGCTTGCTCAACCTTTTGTGCCCCTTGGAGATCTTCATAATTCTTGTCCAGCTCGTTTGCCAGTTGACATTGAGTTGCCTCACGTGAATCTATTCCTTCCACCAGCACAGTTGCCCCCACTCATGTGGCAGGCCATTGGCCACTGAAAAGCTGGTCACTCCACTTGCCAATCAAGTTTTAGTTCATTTTAAACAAAGTTTCAACGTACACTTACTGATAAATCTCCAAAACTTCCTTATTCTCAAAGAACTCAGTCAATTTTTTCCCTATTGCTGTTCTTCACTGTCCTCCCTATGGTCCAGCCCTACCCAAACTTGATATGACCACTGAGCACAAAAGATGTGAGCACACTTGATGCCAGGAACAACATTCCTCTAGCTACAAGTGCCACAAAAATTCGAGTAAAACCTTGAAAATGATATTTATTGAGTTTTAAGAATGTTTGGGTAATTTTGGGAGGGTTTATGGATTTTTATAATAAAAGAAATGACCAAAAAATGGCCAAAACGTAGGAAAACAGTGAGGGGCCTGCAAGCAGGGGTGTTTAAGGTGCCCTCTAAATTCAAGACCTGGGTTTCAGGGGGTGTTTTGACAAACTGGGGCCTGTAGAACAGGGGTTTTTAAGTGCCCAGGGGATAATTAAGGATTAAAGGTGGTAGGAATTATTATATATAATAATTCCTACAGGACTAATCCTTGCACAAAAAGGCCAGGGGGATGGAATGGGGTGTTTTAGGGGCTTTTGTGACGAAGAGAGGAAGGGGAGAGACTCACTGATAGAGCTTATAAGGCTTGGGCACTGGTTATGGCAACTGGTGACAAGTACTGAATAAGCTGTATGCTGGAATGAGCTGGGGAATCCTTCAAAGGGGAGTGATGGGGGCTCTTTTAAGGCTGTTCTGATGCTTTTGGGACAAATTCAGAGTCCCCTCAAAGTGTTTGGACTTGCTATAGTACCATTGTGGCTGTAATTAGACTGTAGTAATACTCAATATTGACTAAATAGAGTCACATGGTGAGTCACATGCTGTGGCTTGTAACACAATGTGGTTGGATACCATTGTTCTGGGGTCTTTGGGAAGAAGCCAGATTACCCTCAGACTGTTTGAACTAGTTACTGTAATTTAGTGGCTGTAACTAGTACACATGTGGCTAAAATAGTACCATATGGTGTGTCACATGTTGTGGCTTGTCACACAATGTGGTTATTTGTACTAAGAGGCTTGTTACTAGTCTGGAAAGTTGTTATGTAAATATTTGGGCGCTTCCATGTGCTCATATCTGGTACAGAACTAGTATAGAATTCATATTTGTACTTGTTGTGGCACATTTGGCACACTTGGAGACATGTAGTAACAATGTAAAAGATGCTACAAGTTTCTATGGCTTGTAATCAAGTTTCCTGTGTATTTTAATTTCGTGTCTGAAGGTATTTCACATTTCTGTGTAATTTTATAGCTTTGTTGTGACATATCTGAGTAGATGATTATTTTATTAGAGTAGTTCTTTCTTGTTATAATAAAGTAGGTGAAGGGTCAATCCTATGGTTATGTGTATAGTGAGTGACCCTAGGTTATTTTATGCGTAGAATTGATTGGTGCAATAATATTTGATGATTTATTGCACCAACTATGATTTTTGTTCAAATATGTTTAAATTAATTTATTATTATTTAATGAGTAAATACTATGTTGGCTTGCTCTACATAGTAGCAAGCTGACAAAAGAAGGTTAGTGAATATTTTCTGTTGCAAAAATTGTGAGGATTTTCAAGATTTATTCAGGTCTATTGAGTCTTCCCTGGCTGCATCACAGCATTTTAAAGCATGAGAAAACTTGCAATGAAGCTACACCATTACAGTCAAAGGCCATTGTCAGCAAATTGTTCAAAAATGCATGTCAAAAGAATAAAATTCCACATACATACCTAGATTTACAATCCCTTCCCTATTTCAAAACATGCATTGGTGGCAGAGGAATGCTAATTGATTTTCTTTGGTGGTGAACCTCAAGGGGCTGATTTGTGGCAATAGATCTGACCAAAGGCACTCAAAAATTTCCCCATCAGAGACACCCCACAATTTCTGATACTGTGGATTATACTTGAGCTTGTGAATGTATGCATGAAAAATCAAAGTACCAAATGTTAATTGGCCATGCGACTCAGGGAATATGTCCCACTACATGCAATCCAAGCAATAATTATTTTCCAAGCAATCAAGTTTGTTTTATGATGATAAATAAGAGTTCTTTTACTTAACAAGGCAAGATATTGTCTAACAATCAGCCTGATCATACAGAACTCCTTCAGGCCATTCAGTATTTTGTATGTATCTTTTATGTATTTTGTATGTATTTTGTATGTATTTTGTATGTATTTTGTATGTATTTTGTATGTATTTTGTATGTATTTTGTATGTATT
>SMGU01001962.1:0-18077 GCA_004348175.1 Puccinia novopanici | reverse complement strand
AATATAAATATTACACTAGTTTATTAACTGCTAGAGCTATTTGGAATCTTTAAAACATTTCAATAAGAATAATACAGAATATTTAAAAGCCACACAATGAAACCAGCCACATGGTTTGACATGCCACAGTATGTGACACACCACATGACATAATCAATTGAGTACTATCAGAGTCACAAAACAGTCAAAAAAGCCCATGAATTTGTCCCAATGGAACCAGAACAGTCTTAAAAAGTATTCTTTCTCCCCCAGATACCTTTCCCCAGCTCATTACCAGTATCTGGATTATTCAGCACTTTCCACCAGTTACCACAACTTTGTGTCCAGTCTTATAAGCCCTTTATCTTTGTCACAAAAGCTCCTTAAACCACCTTTTCATCCCCCTGGGTCCTTTTGTATAAGGATAGTCTCTGCAGGAATTATTATCATTTATAATTCCTCTTATTCCCTATCCCCCACTATTCACTGGGCACTTAAAAATACATGTTCAACAGGCCCCAGGTCACCTAAAACACCCCTGCTACCTAGGTCTTGGCCTGAGAGGGTATCTTAAACACCCCTACTTGCTGGCCCCTCTTTGTTTTACTGTTTTTATCACCTTTTGGAGCACTTTTCCTGTTATAAAAAATCCCCTTAGAATGTATCTTGTATATGTAAAATTCCTCCAAAACCCACAGAAGTTTTCAACTGATTGACCGCTTGGAAGGCGTGCCCGTGGTGCCCACCACCAATGAAGTCAAGGTGGATTCTACCAGAAATGTTGCCATGAGCTCCACATTGTGTAACTGTGGGCTCCACCAGAATGAGCTCAGTGGAATCCACCCAAGCTCAACCAGCCGTTGGTTCCACCAAAGCTTTTTTTTGTGGAGCTGATGTAAATATAGTCTTTGTTCCACAAAAACTGAGCCAGCGTGGAGCTTCCATGAAATCCACATAGGTTTCATGGTATCTGAGCACCCGTGGAATCCACACACACGCTCGCGAGCGGGACCGCCCATGTGGTGTCCATATCAAGATCTTGTCATTTATGTATATTGAAAAGATGCTCGAAGCCGAATGGATTCGCGTCTTCCTTTTCACACGTTAGTTGGGAGCGATGTCTGTTCTTGTGTCCCTGAGCGCCCCCAGAGCTGAAGTTTGCAGGGCTGCGAGGTGATTTGAGATAAAAATGAGGTGCGGGGGAGATGGAAGGAGCTTTGTTCGGGGGACCGGTACCGGCCTGGTTGAATGACCGTCGTGCCCGGAGTTTTCTCGGGGGATCCGGATGCAGCATGACGATATGCAGAAGGTGCACAGCCCTCTCCGAGGGGCGACGTGGAAACTGATGCGTGGCGCAGCCACCTGAGCGCTCAAGGTTGCGCATGGACACATGCTGAGCTCAGGGTTAGGGTTTCCCAAAACACTATAAAGTCTCATCCGATTTCACTGCGACCCCTCGCCCTTCTTTCCCCCTCCATCTGCTTCAGAATAACTTCCTCACCAGCTAAAGTGGTTACCTCCTCCAGTCTGCTTAACTGCCTCACCCCAGTTTCCTCGTCCCTTCCCTTGACTCACTGGTTGCCCTCTTGTAGACCATCTCCGAGGTCCATCTTTAGCTTTCTTTCCCCTCCTACCGCCCACGACCCCCCACCTTCTTCTCCGTCCTCCCCTTCATCCTTTCCCTTCTTGCCCTGGAACTTCATTGTCTCTCAAGTGGCCGGGCTATTGCTTCATCACCTTAGCCACCTCTCACTCCCCGACTTACGAACATCTCCTCCACGTCCTAGGCCCAAGCCGATTGGCTAGCATCACTTGATTGCCTGTCTGCGATCCGCAACTGCCACACATATCCCGTGACAGTCGTCATCTCTCGTGAACATGGCTCAGCCCACATTTGTTCTGCCCGGCCCACCCGCCTCTGCCTCCCTTCATCATAACGCTGGCTCTATCTCCCCCGACCAGCGTGCCATGTCTCAGGCCGAAGGACCTGAAGCTTCTCAAGCTTCTCACCATCCCGATGATCCTAAAGGTATCATTACTAATGTCCAGGGCATTGTTCCTACCCTACAGTGAGTCATCGCCGATGTGATGCGCGAGCTCCTCATAGGGCCCCGTTCCCATCTATCCACCTCAGGACACTGTCATCCGCTTTGCTAACCCCATAGGGTCTGTCTTCGTCTCTTTCACCCTTGATGCCCTGCGTAGAAACATTGTTGCAACGGGTAACCTCGAATGTCGGCTTGACCTCAAAACAATTGCCCTTCATGCCCGAAATGCGGAATATAATCCTAAGGTGCCTTTTAGTTGGTATTGCCAACGTCGATTTTTCATTGTGTTAACTCGTGCCCCCCACTACTAGCGTTTTGCTGCCGTCATCATGCGTATCCGAGAGCCCAAAACAACGGCCTTGATCTTTGCGTCAGGGAAGATGGTGGTTACCGGTGCAAAGTCGGAAGACGATTCAAAGCTGGCAGCGCGGAAGTACGCACGCATTGTCCAGAAGCTTGGCTTCGAAGCCAAGTTTACAGAATTCAAGATTCAAAACATTGTTGGAAGTTGTGACGTTCGGTTTCCAATCCGGCTGGAAGGTCTTGCCTACAACCACGGGCACTTCTCATCGTATGAGCCCGAGGTTAGTCATCCAAGATTTACTGCTCTAGTGAAGTCTTGCTTGGGGTAGCGTCCACTAAGACTTCTGGCTCTCAGCTATTTCCTGGACTTATCTATCGGATGGTGAAGCCGAAAGTGGTTCTGCTGATATTCGTCTCGGGAAAAATCGTGCTGACTGGTGCTAAGGTGAGCCATCCCTCTTTGGTGTCTTGTGAATAACTGGCTGGAACTGATTGTTTTGTGTGTCCAGGTGCGGGAGGAAATTTACCAAGCCTTCAACAACATTTACCCCGTTTTGTCCGAGTTCCGAAAACCTTAGCCACCCTCCATGAAAACCTGATGCTACACGTCAGACGACGTAATGACATGTGTACATACACCTTAATTAGTAGTGCGCCCTTAGTGGCCTTGACTTGAGTAATCCTCATTCCCATCCATGCTCTCAGCGCCCTGAGCTTCATGCGCCCCATGTTTGCCCCCCTGAATGAGCCAATCCTGTGATTCCTCCAGCCGGTCTCACTGGTCATAATGCTGCCTTGATTGGCCGACCTGTGCTGTGACCCTGTGAGCAAGGGTTCAGAGAGCCCACCAAAACTTGAGAAGCGCCACCATATGCGCCGTGCAGGCAATCCGCAACTTGCAAAGGCAAGTGCTCTGTGACATGATTCCTGTGAGCTCCGCCAATCCGAATGCTGTAGATTTCGCTGGTTATCCGGAGCATGAGAAGTGGTACATTATCCGCCCCGCTCCGCTGTGGTGGTGCTCGGTAGGGAAACGGCAGTCAGAGGAAGTCTTGCCCCCAAACAAATAGATGGCAACAATCACCTTCCGCCCATCGGCCCCTCCTTCCTATTGGACGCTCTTCCTCTTCCACTTCACCATCCCCACGATCCCAGACGCATGGCGGAACTGGCTCAGCTCCTACGAACACTCGCGCCCGGCCATCTATGGGGTTCTGCTCTTCTTGCATCGATCGATGAAGGCCGTATACGGCTGGTTCCTCTGCCTCCTTCGTCTCCCATCCGGATGCTCTCCCCCCTCTAAACCCTCTCCGAACTCGCTCGCGCCCTCCATGACGCCTTGGATCACCAATCAGCCGCGCCCGCGCCCAGAAAATCTTAGAGACCACGACGACAACCCTGCCCCTGAGGAGTCCAGTCCCTTGTTGCCTTCCTCCCCCACTCATCACCATCCGCAGCAATCAGCCTCGGGCCAGGATCACCCTCCCCCGTGAGCAACTTGGTTGTCTCCAGGGTTTCGTGGATCATCAAACATTCGAAACAGCTCAAGGTATTCTTCTCTCTTTACTCAACAGACAGACTCTCGAGCTAATTGGGTAATTGCTTCTTTTTTTTTTTTACCTTTGTGGGGCGGGGAGCAGACCACCCAATTGGCCATGACCAGCGAGGGCGCAGATCCAAAGGAACTCGCAGAAGCCATAGTGGCGATCAAAAGCATCAACCCCATCGTCAGTTGAGTCGATAACCCACTTGACATTCCCCTGGGAGCCGAGCCCTGCCAACCCTCTCATGTTGCATGCACCGCTTGAATTTCCCAGTTTTGTCCCACGTTGGTCGAGTGTCTTGCACGCATCCAACGCGCTTCAAGGGCTCGTGCCACCATCATAGACCGGGCTGGCACGTCTTATAAGCCCGAGTTGCATCAGCACAAGTTCAAGGAAGTCAGTACGGCTTGTTTTCAAATAGATAGATATGGCGGTTTGCGCTTCGAACTGACTATCCACACGATCCGGAATCCCTTCCTACTTGCTAGCTGCTCACACTGCTAAGACCTGATCAGGACTTCGACACCTTACCTCCAAAGGGATGGCAAGAAGTGTGTACAGCTTCACTCCGTATTTTTTGTGCACCTAAAACGGAAGATGCCACATGCACAACGCTCAACTCCTGCATCTCTTGCACGTCTTGCTCGCAACAATTAAAAGATAGGGTTCCAGGGGGTCGACCCATCAACTGACCTGCGTGGAGCCGGACTGCTCGGGTAATGCATCCATCTCCTCTCCACTCGACATCCAACCCGTATCCCCCTCCCCAAACAATCTGCACTGATTTGTGATGAACAAAAAAAAAAAGGTTGGATGCTTTGTTGGTGTTTGCTAGATACTTTGGACCTTCTGGTCAAGAAATTGTGACCGAAGCAGTCGAGGGCGGGCTTCATGGTGTGTCTGGCGTCAATACCTTGGTCACAAGGACGGCAGTGAGTGACCTGGAGCTAACTGGTTTTTTTTTTTTTTGGACGAAGGTACCCCTGGGCGCTGGCGTCGATCAACATAACGTGGTGGTGCATAAGGCAGATCAAGGAGGAGGGGCTAGAATACTTCCTAGTTTCGGCTGTAGGGGATGAGGGGCGGGGGAGGGACTAAGGTGGACGGACGAGCCGGTGGAGGTTCGGGAGATGCTGGTGCTCCAAGCGCAGCTGACGTTCCTGTTCCACCGCTACTGGCTCGGCCTGTCGCCGCGCCCGAGCGTCATGCAGTTCGAGACCGTCTTCAAGCGCTTCTCCGCCGCCTCAGGCCCGCCTTGGCCAAGGGCCTCGTCGGCGGCATCGGCGTCGGATGGGCCCTCCTGCCCCCTAACCCCGACTTCCCCTCTATCATCTCCCGAACCTCCTCCGCTTGTAGTCTCTTGCACTTCTCATCCGCTTCCTTCCCCCCTTTTTCTGCCTGCCCGCGGGTTTTTTTTTTTTTTCTTTCTACTCTTGCATTATCCACACTTTTTTTTTTTTTTCTTCCCGTGTTGTTGTGCTGTCACACACACACTGCTGTCATCACTCGCGCCAAACCTTTTTTTTGTCTTCGAGAGCACAGAAGCGGGGTTTGGTTCCCCGCCGAAAAACTGGCACAATGCTCAGGCCAAGATATGCTGGCTTTCCAGCGGCAAGCCCCGCCTTCGGCTTCGGAGGTGGCCGCTGCGCCGCGAGTGACTGGCACTCCGACGCGAAGGGGCTGCTGATGTTGAGGGTAGCTGGTTGGCTACGGCGTCCGAAGAAACCTTTTGTCCGTCGAGGGTGCCGATAATATTTTTGAACCCCCATCGCCACTTGAACGTCCTCCTGGTTGTGAGCACACCCTGTTCCCCTGATAGTGTTGCGCACTCATTCTCGTTCATCATTACCAGCCTTGTGTTTTTCTTCTGCTTCACCACTCTCGTATCGTCAGTCACAAGTTTTGTCTACCTCCTTGGCTTTAAACCAATAGATCTTTCGTTCATTATGCTCGAGGGTCAGGTCACCGCCATTACGTTATACCAGCTGGTTCAAGGTACCAACTGCATGTTGATCCGGCAGAACATCATTCTCCCCCCCCCCCCCCCACCTTGTGCAAGGAATTGGGATTCGCGCTACCTCTCAAGTCACAAGGACTCCATCTGGAGGATTGGGACGTCGATTTGTGAACCGGAGATCAGGTTTTGGCCACAGGTCGTAACCCAGCGCGACAGGTTTCAATGTCCCGGTCGCAAGCAAGCAGACTGATTGGGTGCAAGGGATTCATCAACCGATGCTGGTCTACCGGCTCGTCCTTAAAATTGTGCATCTGGATTTCCTGCTCTCCTGTGCTGTCTGTTGCACGTATATATACCGCTTGGTCATCAAAGCCGGCGAACCTTTTCTGTTGGTCATCTCACTCTTCCGTCTGCGATTTCGCTTGCGATCACGACATAATCTGTTGCCTATCTGAACCCCATCTGTTAACAATCGCCGCTTCAACTTCATCCACATCCACATCCATTCCATCAATTATATTATACTCCTCGGTCGACCGACAGACAGCTAACAATGCAGTTTTCAAGCGCAGTCAAATTCCTTATCCTCATCTCCATCCACTGTCAAGGGATCGTCGCACTCCGTGTTTTTAATTGCCAGAAACAAGATGAGCCCGTGGGCGTGTGCTTTCGGGCCATAACGTTCGATTCTAGCGGCAACCCCTCGGTTTACGGTGGTTAGTATTGCATTACTACAATGTGCCGTTGAATCCCCCCCCCCCCAAGGAAGAAGTGTGTGAGCATGGGCTTGAGACATTGATGGGTGAACTTGGTTATATATTTCGTGCTTGAGCAGTCACCAAGGCCACGCAGGCAGGCCAAACCGCGACCTGCGAACAACTCACCATCAACAAACTTCCTGCAAATACCCCGGCTTGCTGTAGCCTCAGGTTTCTCGCGATGGTTGGTGGAGTCGTTGAGTCCCCTTTTCTTATGATGATCGTTTATTGTTTCCTGTAGTGACTGATGGTTCTCAAGCCTCCCCTTTTTTTCATGGACCCTTCGCTTAAAAATATTTTCTATTAGGCCGACGCTCCTGACACCTTCACACGAGTCGGCCCCTCGCTCCTCATGCGTGGCTGCCCCTTAGCTCGCTCTGTTGTTCCCTGATAAATAAGTGATTCAATTGTCCATCCAGGCGGGTCAAGCTCCTTTCGATTATGATGGAAGCACAAAATATTGTGAATATCTGCATGAATGTTTTGGACGCTTCTAAATGTGTATGTGTATACCTACCTTTATTATTATTTTTTTTGCTTTGTTGAATTCTTTCACAACCTCTGTGCTGTAAAGTAAAAAGTAAATTTGCTCTAAGGTTGTTACCAATGCTGGGCCAGCTATGCTAACATTAGTATATTCAAATTGCAGAAGATATCAACTGAAATTGGGACCAATGTGACCAAAATCAGTCTAAAATTGTGCAAGACTTACAAGCAACATACAACAGGGATCAATATGATCCAGTTAAGAGTAAGCACTTGCATGTGAGTGCCCAGGAAACATCCCTTGTGCTATTAGAAATGACATAGGAAATGCACCATGGGAGCACTCCCTGACAGGTGGAGTTGGACCCCACTTGACAACAGACCCCACTTGACAACAGACCCCACTTGACAACAGACCCCACTTGACAACAGACCCCACTTGACAACAGACCCCACTTGACAACAGACCCCACTTGACAACAGACCCCACTTGACAACAGACCCCACTTGACAACAGACCCCACTTGACAACAGACCCCACTTGACAACAGACCCCACTCGATGTCAAACCCCGCATCAAGCTGGTGTGTTGATGGTCCAGTCAAGTCACCCAACACGGTCCCCAGGCCACCTGCTGTCACAATACCAGAGGGCAGATGGCCTATTTCCCAGCAATGGCTTGACGTCAGGCGCTGCCGGCCATCTGCTGTCAAGATTTGATGGCTTTTCAGGCAAGTGATGACTGACAGCCTGGTGTCAGTCACCCAATGGCTTGATTTTGTCAGGCACCACCTTGTCTCACGGCAGACTGGAAGTTCAAGGAGTGTGAGCTTGAAATTGGATTCTTTGACATATTGCAGGTTCTCACCTGTGCGGAAACCAAAGGCATGCTCCAATGGCAAGGATCCGTGTCATATCCTGCCCCCCCCCTTGCTTCATCAATTTTGCTAAAAACTGGGGCTGATTTGGGAGAACAGAAGGTCAGGCTGTACCTCCTATGAAATGTGTGTTGACGCTCTGGATGGACAATGATGAATGCAGATATTTTTTTGGGAAATTTCTTTGGAAAAATTTGTGTGTGTTTCTTCTGCAGTAGCTGTGATAGATCTAATCTTTACATGTAATCTTTGTTTCATCTAGTGGACCCGTAAGGCCATCAACACCCCACACTGGTCCCCACTGGCAAGCCTTTGCCCCCTTGAGAGAAATGTTACATGGTCTATACTGATCCTTCAGCTAAGCCAAGGTACCACACAAAGCAATATGCTAGTGTGGTTCTGTCCCAAGCTCCTGTGGCTGCTCCTGTTGTCCCTGCCAGGAGTGTGAGAACCTTTGATTCAAGGAACTTTATTCCTCTAGCTACAAAGGTCAAAACAATTTGAGTAAAACTCTGAAAATGATATATATTGAGTTTAAAAAGGTTTGGTTATTTTTGAAAGGGATTATAGATTTTTTATAATAAAAGAAATGGCCAAAAAAGAGCCAAAAGTAGGAAAAAGCACAGAGGGGCCTGCAAGCAGGGGTGTTTAAGGTGACCTCTGGGGTCAATAATTGGGTTAAAGGGGTATTTTTACAAAACTAGGGCTTGTAGAACAGGGGTTTTTAAGTGCCCAGAGGATCATGACAAAATTCAGGGTTCTTGAGTTCGAGTTGGCACAAGGAGAGAAGAGTGGAAGGACAGTGAGCTGGGGAAGGTCTCACCGGATGCGGCTCAAAAGGGTGGCACGGAAAAAGATTGAGAAGAACCGATAGTTGATTTCCAGTATTGTAGGCTAGGTTAAATAGACTACATACATGGTGTTGACTTGTGGGTTTGAAAATGAATGAAGAATAACATCATGAATAAAAAGCACAAAAAACCAATTGATGAAACAGCTCCATGAGACTAGAATGAATAAAAATAACTACTAGACAAAGGCTCATAGGCTACATTGCTGTGATATTTTATTACTATCATGCTACTAAGAGTCACATTTCCTACAATGATTGAAGTGTTATTAATGATGATGGAGAAAGAAAAGGGAGTTCAGGAGTGAGTAGAGAAGTAGAATTCCAACAGATCACAAAGGATCAAAGGTGGTAGGAATTATGATATATAATAATTCCTACAGGAGTAACCCTTGCACAAAATGGCCAGGAGGTTAGAAGGGGAGGTTTGAGGAGATTTTGTGACAAATAGTGAAAGGGCTAGAACTCACTAGTAAAGATTATAAGGCTGGGCACTGGTTATGGCAACTGGTGACAAGTACTGAATAAGCTGTAGGCTGGAAGTGGACCGAGGAATAGCCAAAGGGGAGGAAAGGGGTGCCTTATAAGCCTGTTCTGGGGACTTTGGGAAGGATCATAGGTCTTCTAGAGTGTGTGGGACTCCCTTAGTGACCACAGGTATACATATTTAATCTGTATTTAACTCAATAGTGGCTTATTGTGTCATGTGGAGCATCACATGGTGTGGCTTGTCACACAATGTGGCTTACTGCAACTGTTCTTGGGTCTTTGGGAAGAAGCCAGAGCCCCTCAGTGTTTTTGGAATTTTTACTGTACTCCATTGGCTGCAACTAACCAGTATCAGTACACAAATGGGGCTGAAATAGTGTCATATGGTGCTTCACATGTTGTGGCTTGTCACACAATGTGGTTATTTATACCAAGTGGCTTTTTAATAGTCTGGATAATTGTTATGGAGCCATTTGGGCGCTTCCATGTGCTCCTAGCTGGTACAGATATAGTGTAATACTCATATTTGTACTACTGTGGCACATTTGGTACACTTGGAAACATGTAGTAACTGTGTGGAGGGTGATGCAAGTTTCTATGGCTTGTAATCAAGTTTATGTGTGTTTTGATTTTGTTTCTGAAGGTATTTCACATATTTGTGTAATTTTATAGCTTTGTTGTGACATATCTGAGTAGATAATTATTTTATTAGAGTAGTTCTTTCTTATTATGATAAAGTGGGTGAAGGGTCAATCCTATGGTTATGTATCTAGGGAGTGACCCTAGGTTATTTTATGTGTAGAATTTATTGGTACAGTAATATTTGATGATTTATTGCAACAACTATGAGTTTTGTTAAATATTTCTGAATTTATTATTATATTTAATTGCTATGTTAGCTTGGCTCCACAGTAGCAAGCTGACAAGGAGAAAGATGGCCAATAGCCTACCCTTTCTGCATTTTTTGTATTCTTTCTATTGGAATTTGAAGTATTTAATTTGGCCTATCATTGAAACATAATATATACACATTATATTCCCATCTGGGTGCAATGCAGTTTAGGGCATGAATCCAATGCTTAATTATTTTGCCATAAATTAAAATAAATTTCAAAAAAGCCATCCAAGTGGTTCTAATTATCTTGGTATCTTTTGATTCACGGGTTTCCATGGTGGTTTCTGTGAATGCAGATCCCCACACAGGTTCTCTGAGCACAAGAATTGAGGAATGAAAAACACTATGAAGGTTCCATAAGGTCAAATTATTATTCATCTTAATCCCCATCCTTGCATGTGTACAAAATATTGTTTATATCTATTAATTATATTTCCCAATTCCATAACTGCAAAGCTCATTTTCATATTTTAATTCCACACATAATGAAATGGAAAATTGTAAAGAATAAAGTGATTTGTGGTGCATAATAAAGTGCAGAGAGAGATACTAAAATTGAAATATATTTAAATGTCTTAAAGTCATCTTCTCAGTGATTCTAGAAGTTCAAAACATGCAGAATACTTGTAATACCAGGCAAGGGCCTGTATTGAGGTAGGTGTGTGACAGATCTTCAGGGGCCTGGGGCAGGGAAATGGAAAGGGTTTTCATTTGAAGGACAACATAGTGCATCTTTGTGGGGATTAATGCAATGAAAATGGGTGGATTGTTGTTTGGCCCACAGAAATGAGGAAGAGCTGTGGGAGAGTATAATGGCAAGAAGAAAAACAAAACTGTTTCAAAAGCATTGGCTATTAGACGTGCCATGGCTGGCATCACCATCCACTTCTGGCCCTGAGTGGGGAACTACTACATATTTTTAACACTCTTGAAAATTGGTTATGGTTGGATCTCTCTCTTACCATTGCCTTCTTTGTTGTATTTCTTCAATAATCTTTTGACAAATTTGCATGAAACTATCATTCCCCTTCCAAAACAAGCTGAAATTACCCTGTATGCACAATGGCCACCCCCCCCCCTGACATCTTAGATCATTTCCACATATGGCTTTACAGATTGTAGGACTTCAGTTATAAGCGCTGGGGCCATTGGGAGAGGTGGAATGCTATATTGGCTCTAAGGGTGGATTGAGAAGTGAGTTAAACTCTCTTGTGACACATCTGGCTGGTAATTTGGGGGTATGGATGAGGGTAGTTAGAATATACAATGGTATTTTGAAAATTCTTAGGATTTGATGCAATAGGTTTTTGTAGATTGTAATATGTTGGGTGATAATTGAGGCCTTGCGGTTCCCATTCCAGTTTTGGATGGCATAGTATTTTGGATTAAGCAGCTTTTCTGAAACATTAATTGTGGCACCAGTTGAGGATATTGGTAAAGGGATGTGGATTGTTGCTCCAGCTGTTGATATTGGTGAGGTTCTTGTATGCTGCAATGTTAATGGTGGATAGGAAATTTGGGTGGAGCTTCTTGGTCATTTTCAGGAGTGTTGATCACAGTATGATTGTGGTAACACCATGAAAAAACTAGTGTCATGTGCTATCAGCGACATACTGGGTTAAAAAGGACCCTTTGAACAAGTGACATTAGTTTTTTCATGGTGTAATGATGTATATCATTTGAAAATGATGGGTGGTTTGGGTCAACAAGAATGAGTTTGAAGTATGATTGATTTAGTATTGGTTTTAGATTTATATTCATCAAAAGGTTGAAATACTTCAACTTGATTGGGTGATTCAAATTCTTGATCTTTATGAGGTGCTGATAATGTACATGGATATTGTCAGCCTCTATGCTACTAACCAGGTGATTTAAAGCACTTGGTTGTGCTGTGAGTGTTGATACGTGAAGGTTTGGTAAGGTTAAGGAATTCCTGTGGCAATTTTAATAAGATTTAATTAAATTAGTTCCAAGTATTTAAAGCTTGTAGAACTTTTCTCAACCTTAAAGGGAGGGAAATCCAGTTTTATTACATGGATTCTTCCTGCTTATAAAGCCAGGGAATATTTTATTGAGTGTAAGTAATAATACTTACGTGCAAGGTGGGCCTTTTACAAGGATGGGGATGCAGATAACAACTTGGGGAAGTAGTTCAAATGCGCCTCAAGACTTGTACAAGTCACTAAGAATATTCAGGCAGACAATTGGCAGTGTGGATGATGGTGAATACGTGATTCAGTGGCAAGAACACTATACAAAGCTGTGGGATACTTATACTAACAATCCAGGGGAGTGTGTACAATAATATCAAGGCTGAATGCGCTTTCTGTGGGACTTGGAGGGCTGGGGAAAATGCCTGAGGAAGCAGGTCCTTAAATATTCTCACAGGCACTCCATAGGCGCTCATGGGTAGCCTGTAGAAGCAGGTGAGAGGCATGGAAGCACCTAGAATTAATTAATGATGTCATAGAACACAGCTATGGCTTCATCAGGCTATGCTATGATGTCACAATCAATTGTGGAAGCGCCTAGAATAATTAAATGAGGTCATAGAGCACTGCTATGGCGCCATCAGGCTATGCTATGATGCCATAAAGCAGTGCTATGATGTCAATAAATTAAAGGCTAAATATTTTTCTATAATGAGATAATAATTAGCTTTAATTTATGAGTCATTTCCTGGGACCTTATTATAATTTAATTCAATGTTAAATCTTCCTTGCAGCGCTTACAAGTAGCTATGGATACTATAATACTCTCATAGAATGTTATACTTTCAATTATAAGTTATAACAATCTAAAAATAGATAACTGCATACTTTAGGCGTATCAAGTATGTGTTATTTTATTCTAGTATTATATTTATGGCTTAAAATATAATACTTAGGATAAAAATAAATAAAAAGGACAAAATGAAACAAATCATTACAAAACCTGGCAAAACCAGACAAAACTTTTAAGGCCAAACAAAACTGGGCAAAACGTTGTTAAGTGTTTCAAGATTATCTTATAATATTCCATTAAGGTTTTGTTAAGGTTTATTTTATGTAAATGATGGTTCAAAGATTACTGTAAGATTATTAAGTATTATTATGACTATATTTATTATGATAAAGTATAGTACATGTTATAATATTATTATTACAAGATTATAGTAGTTTCTTATGGCTTATTACATAATTTATTCTTATAATTATGTGGATAATATTTATGTAATTGCTTGGATAATATCAGGTATACTAATATTATCTCTGCAGTTGACAGATATGTTGAAGATGAAAATATTTTATTGAGGTGTTTGGATGCTTTCATTGTATTATGTTTTACTATTGCTTTGGATGCCCCATTGGGTTCACTAGGTCAAAAAATTGGAGGTGATAATTGGGTTGAATTTTGTAGATTCTTTCTCTCAATTTCCTTGTATGCTTGGATTGCTTCATCAGCCAATGTAACTGATTTTTTGGGGTTGTTGATCTGTTAATTGATTATGGATATTCTCTGTCCTGATTTTGATGATTAATTGGATGAAATTCCTGAATGGGGGTTCAGCACATAAATATATTGAAAAAACAGCATTGGCAAGGGGAAGAGGTTTTATATAAAATAATAATAACAGACATTGTCTGCAAAAATGACTGATCAACTCAATCTAAGGAGCTAAATGTACCAGAGCATTGAGTGCTGAATGTTGGGGCTAAATGTGCCAACACCAGGAACAGTCTGGTCAAGAACTGATGATTTTTTCTTATCCAGAAGCCTGAGAATGATTAAATAGTCTAAGTAGAACTGAAGCCAAGTTGTGGGCTGCTTGGACAAGATTATTTTGAATAAGCAATAACATTTGCGTGACTGGAGAGAAAAATGAGTGACATGTATATAAAAAAAGGAAAGGAAAAAAAATGTCAATGAGTGAATTTTCAACAAAATATGTTTATGATATTATTTGAGCAGACTGTTTCAGTTTCATACTTGAGTGGAATATATTGGCATATTTTTTTATTCCCTGATGATACTTGAATTTCTTATTCTTCTAATTTCATTGTTTTTCCCTTTTGAGACATTTCTAGTTGGGTTGAATTTTGAGAATTATTTTGGATTTTCTTTTTTTTTTTTCATATTGTTTTTATCCAAAAATTAATTCAGCGGCTAATTCTTTTGATATTTCCTTTTAATTAATGAGTTGCTTGATTTATTTTTACCTGGGATAGGCTTTCTAGTCATCTTGCATTTATTTTACTCATGAATGGCTTCAAAAGCAAGTGCAATTGATGTATGGCCAGGTTTCTGAGGTGATAAAGCATAAGCTGATTGGTCAGGTGGTATATTATTATTATGTGCTTGTGTATAAGCCATATCATTTAAATGAGATCCTCCTGTTTCTTGACTAAATGCCAAGGAGTCTTGCCTGCTAAAATCTGAAGGAGGCCTGATGAATTTGGTCAAGGTGGATGATGATTCAGTTTCATCTATTGGTATGGCAAATTTTGATTCATTTGCTTGCACAGAAATGTTTTGTTTGGATTGGGTTGCACTTCTGATTGCCATTTTTGTACCTTGAACCACTGCTGAAATCCTGTCAGTTGGAGTGGGGGAAGGGGTAAATATATTGGCCATCCCACAGTGTTGTAAAGGTGAATGAAATGATGCAGTGTTCAAAATGGAGTTGTTCAAATTAGTGTGTTAAATTAGATATTCAATTTGAGGTCCTTCACGGTTTTGATCAGGCTCTTTCTTGGTGATCTTCTTCCAGAAGTGACCCACATAACAATTGTGTTGTAGATTCAGTGTGGTCTTGATGTGTTTAGGCTGGGTAAGCTCAACTTTCTCAGTGCTAACATATTAGGACGGTTCACATAGGGCTATTTTAGCAAATACGTAACCAAACATCAGCAGACCTCCCCCACCAAATTGGCTGGAGCGCTGGATTAAAGCTTGCTGATGGTCTGCTGATTTCAACCCTATGTGAACTGTCCTATTACATCATATCATAAAATGGTGATATTCCTGAAGGTTTGAACTGGGTAACTTGAACTTCAAATTCAGTTGTCATGCTTCCTTTAATTGCCCAAATGGAGTTTACTTGACGTACAAAAAGTTTGAGACCCTGGAAATTTTCCATCTATTCAGGATTGAGACTTTTGAATCAGTGATAGTCTCATCATCTCCATATGAATTATAGGAAAGAAATCACCTGCACAAAAGTATCCTTTCGGATGGTATTTTTGGGTCTAAGAGGAGAGAGTGAATCTGTTGGATTTTTTTGTTAGGAAATTTTTCTTCCAGCTGGGTTTGAACCAGTAGCTCTGACCCTGAATCAATCTTTTTCAGTGTTTGCTGGGGTAGATTTTCCGTGAATCAACATCATCTGATTCTTGGTACCCCAGTAATTGCTGGATGATTGGAAGCCAAAACATTTCAGAGATATTGCTTGCAGGTTGAAAGTATGACTTGGTCTCATGATTTTACAGAGTTCCACCAGATAGGACGGCCCGTCGGCGGCTTGGGCATCGGTTGGGCCCTCCATCCCGCCGCCCCCGACTTCGCCCTCTATCTACCTCTCCTCCTCAGCTTGTAGATTCTTGCACTTCTGATCTCTTCTGAGCCGCTTCCCTCCCCTTTTTTGCCCAGGAATTCTTTTTCTCCTCTGGCATTATCCACACCTTTTTTCTTCCGCTGTTGTTGTGCTGCCACACTGGTGCAATAACTCGAGGCAAACATCTTTTGTCGTAGGAAGGACGAGAGCACAACAGGGGGTTTCCCCACCAAAACTGGCAAAATGCTCACGCCAAGATATTCCGGCTTTGAGTGGCAAGCTCCTCCTTCGGCTTCGGAGGTGGCCGCAGCGCCGCGAGTGACTGGCGGTTCGCCGATGCGAAGGGGCTGATGTTCAGCTAGCTGGTTGGCTACGGCGTCGGAAAAAACATTTTGTCCGTTGAGGGTGCCGACAATATTTTTGAACCCCCATCGCCACTTGAACGTCCTCCTGGTTGAGAGCACACCCTGTTCCCCTTAAAATAGTGTTGCGCAACACGTCCCAATTTGAGCGAATAGCTCCATGGCACTGCGGTAATCAATTCTATCGGATGTGTTTGAAGATATTTTGCTCATCTATTTTTTGGTTACGACTCTTTCTGTGTCTCACATGTTCGTCATTGTCCACTGCACTCCTCCTGCATCACAGTTCCATTTCTCTCCTCTTGTCACTTCTCTCATTCTCGTTCATCAATCCAGCCTTTTGTTTTTCTTTTCAGGTGAGCTGCTTCAGCACTCTTGCGTCGTCCGTCACAAGTCGTGTCTACTTCCTTGGTTTTCAACCAAAAGGTTCGCTGCTTCATCGCTCTCGTCTACCTCCTTGGCTTCAAACCAAAAGAGCTTTCGTTCATCACCCTCGAGGGCGCCATGACGCTATACCAGCTGGTTCAAGGTACCAACTGCATGTTGATCCGGCAGAACTTCATTCCCCCTCCCCCTCCTTGTGCCTCCTTGTGCAAGGAATTGAGTTCGTCGCTACCTCTCAAGTCACAAGGACTCCATCTGGAGGATTGGGACGTTGATTTGTGAACCGGAGATCAGGTTTTGGCCACAGATCGTAACCCAGCGCGACAGGTTTCAATGTCCCGGTCGCAAGCAAGCAGGCTGATTGGGTGCAAGGGACTCATCAACGATGCTGGTCTACCGGCTCGTCCTTAAAATTGTGCATCTGGATTTCCTGCTCTCCTGTGCTGTCTGTTGCACGTATATATACCGCTTGGTCATCAAAGCCGGCGAACCTTTTCTGTTGGTCATCTCACTCTTCCGTCTGCGATTTCGCTTGCGATCACGACATAATCTGTTGCCTATCTGAACCCCATCTGTTAACAATCGCCGCTT
This sequence comes from Puccinia novopanici, assembly GCA_004348175.1. Classification (NCBI taxonomy): domain Eukaryota; kingdom Fungi; phylum Basidiomycota; class Pucciniomycetes; order Pucciniales; family Pucciniaceae; genus Puccinia; species Puccinia novopanici. The sequence continues at coordinate 1,020 of SMGU01001962.1, read as the reverse complement.
CAACTTCATCCACATCCACATCCATTCCATCAATTATATTATACTCCTCGGTCAACCGACAGACAGCTAACAATGCATTTTTCAAGCGCAGTCAAATTCCTTATCCTCATCTCCATCCACTGTCAAGGGATCTTCGCACTCCGTGTTTTTAATTGCCAGAAACAAGATGCAGCCGTGGGCGTGTGCTTTCGGGCCATAACGTTCGATGGGAGGGGCAACCCCTCGCTTTACGGTGGTAAGTGTTGCATTACTACAATGTGCCGTTGACCCCCCCCCCCCCCCCTCCAAGGAAGAAGTGTGTGAGCATGGGCTTGAGACATTGATGGGTGAACTTGGTTATATATTTCATGCTTGAGCAGTCACCAAGGCCACGCAGGCAGGCCAAACCGCGACCTGCGAACAACTCACCATCAACAAACTTCCTGCAAATACCCCGGCTTGCTGTAGCCCTGGTTTGTCGCGGCAGTTGGTGGAATCGTTGAGTCCCCTTTTCTTATGATGATCGTTTATTTATTTGTTGGTTTCTTGTAGTGACTGATGGTTCTCAAGCCTCCCCTTTTTTTCATGGACCCTTCGCTTAAAAATATTGTTTATTAGACCGACGCTCCTGACAATTTCAGGCGAATCGACCCCTCGTTCCTCATGCGTGGCTGCCCCTTAGCTCGCTCTGTTGTTCCCTGATAAATAAGTGATTCAATTGTCCATCCAGGCGGGTCAAGCTCCTTTCGATTATTATGGAAGCACAAAATATTGTGAATATCTGCATGAATGTTTTGGACGCTTCTAAATGTGTATGTGTATACATACCTTTATTATTATTTTTTTCTTCTTTTTTGAATTCTTTCACAACCTTTGTGCTGTAAAGTAAAAAAGTAAATTTGCTCTAAGGTTGTTACCAATGCTGGGCCAGCTATGCCAACATTAGTATATTCAAATTGCAAAGATATCAACTGAACTTGGGACCAAGTTGACCAAAATCAGTCAAGATTGTGCAAGACTTACAAGCAACATACAACAGGG
>SMGU01001961.1:0-15076 GCA_004348175.1 Puccinia novopanici | reverse complement strand
TTTCCGCCGCTCGCTCTTGCGCCTGCTTGAGCGAATCAATGTGTAATTCAAGGAGCCGGCGGTTGGATTCAAGGAGAGAGGATATTACATGGTTGAGGCATGTGGGGCCGCACGAGTGAAGGCGAAGCTCGCCATCTTCATTGCTGAGCCGGGCCTGCTTGGAGGCATGCTGAGATGAGGTTAGCAAGGCATCCAGCGGCGCCGCCTCCTTCTGTTTCGTTGCTGCGGCCATCGAGTTTGAAGCAGGTGGAGTCAAATTACTTCCTGTACGAGGTTGTTGACGGACGGCCGGATTACTATCTGCGTCTGTGCTCAATAGTTCATCATCTCACTCCTCGGGTTCGTCGTCTTGCTTGTCTTTATTGGCGAGCTGTTCGAGATTCTTGTCTGATGGTTGGGGCATCATGGGGTTGTGTGGGTTCGGCAGGCTGGCCCGGACGGCCCAAGTTCTCGTGGGTTGTTTCTGTGGAGCGCGTGTTGTGTTCACATGGGCTCCACAAAAACAAGCACCGGTGGTTCCCACCCGGGCTAAATCGGCAGTGGGATCCACGGGTGCATGTTTTCGTGGAGCCCATGTGAGCACAACGCAGGCTCCACGCAGACATGGCACCCGTGGATCCGACGTGAAAATGACGCGGATTTCGTGGGAGCCATTCACCCGTGGAATCCACACACGCTCGCGAGCGGGACCGCCCCCGCGGTGTAGATAACGTCCCAACAGGTCGCTGTACCCCGGGGGTCGGGACGGGTGGTCCAGGCCATCCCGTTCCCCACATCCGAATTTACCCAGGGTCTGGGGGGTCAGCACGGGTGGATTTTTTTTTTTGTGATATATCTGAATCTATCAAGTTATCAACCGGCAAACCAAGCAATCACCTACTCCCGCCACCACCTTCACTCCCTCCAGGCTCCAACTTACCACTCGAATCTGAATTCAAAATGAAGCACCAAATGAAGCACAAGCACCCCACAAACAAGCCCTCATCCCAAAATCATGTTACCAATACACAAGCCTTGGATTCCAATCCTGATATTGAAATTGTTGAATTACCAGCCAAACCAGATGATCCCAATCCACCCAGCATGTCCACTCCTCAGACATGTAGTTGGGTGTGGACACATTTCAAGGAATGTGACAATGGCATTTACGCAGCATGCCAAGTCACTCTCAAGAGAAACACACGTGGCACAAAAATCAAGAAGGATTGATCAGGAAGTACTGAAAAATTCCACAACCATCTTCAAAAGGTCCACAGATTAGTGGACCCAAAGGGAAAGCAAAAACTTGACCAAAGCCAAACTGACATGGCTGTGTGGATGAAGTCTAGCAAGGTTAAACCAAAAGTAAGTGCTCCAGCTCATCTCATGATATATTTTATATTTTCTTTCTCCAAATGCTTGGTTTTTTTTTTTAGGTTGCTTTAAACAGTGACACACTCAGGACCGCGATAGGCTACTTCATTGCGGAGGCAGATCTCTCCTATTTGATTGTCGAAAGGAAATCGTTTCAAAATCTTATGTACCTCCTTAACGAGAAGGCTGCCCCCTTGATAAATAATCTTTCCCAACAAAACATAGCAATGCACCTCTCTCAAATGTATCTTCAAACTCAGGAAAAATTCAAGCTTCAACTACTGGCCAAACAAGACTCAATCACGTTCACACAGGATTCTTGGACTGCACCAAACTGCACAGCCTTCATGGCTGTAACAGCCCACTTCATTGATGATCAATTTCAAATGGTAGACTTAATGATAGCAATATCTTATGTTTGAGGTTTCTCCTTTTTCCTTTGTTTGTTTTTCTTTTTTTATCTAATTATTTCCCCAAAGGAAAAAACTGACCCTTTGCATTGTGTAGGCAATCATAGCGGCAAGAACTTTGCCCAGTTTTTCCACAATGTACTTGAAAAATACAACTGCCTCCCAAAACTCCACACAATCACCGGTGATAATGCATCCACTAACAGTAAGATGGCACACAAGATTGAGAGCCTTCACTGCAAAGAAAACTCACTCGAACACCTCCTTGGATGTGTTGCCCATGTAATCAATCTCGCGGCAAAGGCTGGGTTAGCGGTTCTTGGGACGGTAGAGGATGAGATTGGCAACAAAATCTCAATGGCAGATCCCAAACCCGCTCAAGAAACTACACGGGGCATAATGTCCATCAACAACTTAACAAATGATTCCGATGGGCTGGGTATCAACATCAAAACAACACTCAACCACATCCACAGCCTGTGCAAGTAAGTATGTTTCTCCCCACAACAGCACGAACAATTCCAGGCTGTTGTTGACTTTGCACAGCCAGATCTTCACAAGGCAGGGATCAGATTTTCATGTCTTGATATTGATGTTTCCACTTGTTGGAACTGAACATTCAACATGATCCACCGCGCAATCCAACTCCAACCATCTTGCACTCATTGATGTAAGGAAAACCCAGAAGTGGCCAAGTTTCAGATGACCTCAGCTGAATGGACGCAAGCGGCCAATCTCATGCAGTTACTCTTGCCTCTCAGTGAGGCAACCAATATTTTATGTGCTTTGAAATACCCTTGCCTCAATAAAGCCCTCCCAATCTACTTTGTCTTAATGAAGCACTTAAAACTTGTACAGCGCAGGCTATACAATCAAGCCCAACTGATTGCTCCAGCAACTCTAATCCTTGACAAAATTGAAGGCTATCTCAATGATTTTCTCAATAAACCAATATACATTGCTGCAATGATACTCGACCCAAAATTCAAGACAAGTTTGTGAAAAAAATGAGGGATTTATCCTACAATACTTCCACATCTCACACAACAATATGCTCCAGGTTTTTTGCAATGCTTCCAACAAATTCAACAATGCCATGACCAACAAAAATGACAAGCCTGACTCTCAACCCTGTGCTACAGCCTCCACTTCAACAGCACCCAATCAAGACCAGGTATTTTTCTTATCAGAGTTCTATGAGACCAACAAGCAGCCCACTGAGTTGGTCTCAATCCAATCCGAGATCAGCAGGTACTTGAAGGAAGATATTGAGCCCAAAGACACTGACATCCTTGCATACTGGTCCAATTGCAAATAAGTATCCTGGCCTCTCACAAATGGCCTGTTGCCTCCTAGCCATCCCAGCTACAAGTGCGGCGTCCAAGAGAGTTTTTTCTCAAGGACGTCACATCATATCCTGGCATAGGTTGTCCCTCAAGCCGCAGACGGTTGAGGAGCTACTCTGTATGAAAGAATGGGGCCCCATTCAGAATATCCTCTCCTGATGGGCATCAAATTTTTGTCTTTGATTCATTTATAACATTTCCAAAAAAAAAAAAAAATTAATTGAAAATAAATAAATAATAAATAATAATACATAAATAATAATAAATAAATTAATAAATAAATAAATAAATAATAAATAAATAAATAATAAATAAATAATAAATAAATAAATAAATAAATAATAAATAATTAATAATTAATTAATTAATTAATTAATTAATTAATTAATTAATTAATTAAATAGTTAATTAATTAATTAATTATTTAGTTAGTTAGTTAAATAATAATTTAATAATTAATTAAATATTAATCCAAATTCTGGAACATGTATTTTGAAACCCTGTGTCATGCCCAGCACTCAAAATACTTGTTTTTAGTACTCACAAAAATTGTTCCAAACAACTATCAGCACTCAAACTAATGGTTTGAGGCGCTGCGCAGTTTGTAGCTGGCAGATTTGACTGCCTAGAGCCTTGAACCTGTGTTAAAAAGCCCTATGGCACATACAGAGAAACAAAAATGGGGTATAAAACTTTGGAGCAAGCCCCTGAAAACTCACCTGCAGCATAGCAATGTAGCAGGGCTATTTCCTGCTTTGTGTGGTGCTACTTTGTACACCTCTGGGGCCAAATACAAGGCTGGGGCTCATAGCCATTTACCTAGCCCCAATAAATGAAACCTGGGTCATATTGAGAGCTTGAAGGCTTGGCCCAGGCCAGCAAACCTCCGGCCTAGGTGCAAGAGACATAAGCTTAGGCCATGCAAATACAACACAACAAAGCTAGGCTAGGCCTACTAGGCTATAGAAAACTTTTTCAGATGCTTGAAAAACAAATTTAAGCTCCTCAGTGTTCGATAATTTGCTATATAAGCAGGTATTTCTGACCCCATTGTTTGACCCACCTAGAGAATAAATATCTGCATAAACTTGTTTCTATTCCTAGCTGAAGCACCTGCTCCCACAAATTCTGATTCACTTGTCACAGACTTCCATCAGTCAAACAATTCATCTTGAAAATATCCTCCATCACATTCATAAAATCTTCCAAGCCTACCTTTGTCAACTTTTTTTTTTGATGGCATAGAAACACAGAGCTTGTCTTTCAACACCACCATACCTTTATATATTCAGAAAAATTTTCTTACAATGCATTTTAGGATACAGCAAGTGACCAGACAGCAAACCTGATGGTTTCTTATCATGTGTGCTAGGACAGAACTTTTGGACTGGAAACAATGGAGCAGACAGCAAATCTTAACACATGAACAGTGAAAAAAACATCACACAGAAAAATGAAGTAAAATTGAAATCAGAAATTGAGGAAACAGAAGAGAAAAAGAGAAGTGAGCTAGGGCATGTACCATAGCTGTGTGAATTTTTGAAAACCTTTTCTTTCTGTTATTTTTCTTTTCTTTTCTTTTTTTTTTTGCTCAATTTGAAGACTGGGAAAAGCAGTTTGCAAGACCAGGAGGGTAAGAGCTGTTTCCAAAAAAAGAATTGGGAAATCACCCAAAATCGATTTTCCCATGTGAGAAAAAAGTGAAACCTCTGAGAAATGATTTTGGCCAAAACAATTTTGCCTTCCTTCCTTTTATTTATGGGAAATGGTACAGGCCCTTAGGCTCAGAATGAATTAAACAAAGAAAAAAGAAAAGCAACAACGATGTGCTAAGAACTTACACGTCAAATTATTCAGATTAGATTTCTAACCTTGTTCATCTTTGTGTTTTGTCCCTCAAGCTTTGCCTGCGCGGTAGGTCGAGAATGAATTTTCCAAACTACATGTTTAACAGTTTCCTCCAGCTCGTCCTTTTTTCCAAGGAGCTTACATCGTATACTGGATTTTGAATCAGCTGAATTGAACAACGAAGACATACAAAATTATTAATTCACAAGGTATGCAATGAACAATTTGAGTCGTTTTTTTTAACAGATTCCACTATTCACTGAGGGGATACGTCGGCTACGAGAGGTGTATTTCGAAAATTGACACCGTTTTCCTACGCATTCTGATGATAGAAATACTTCATCACTTGTGCGACGGCGGAATGTTTAACATTCATGACTGGGTTCACGCGTCCCTGAATGGATGAAAAGGAATTGGAGGACGATTAGTTTGTGAATAAATGCACAAATTGATGCACACAAAAGGATCGGGAAAGACTGACGACTTCATTCTCGCTGAGACCGACGATCAGTTTGTCTTCAGGATTGAATTCCCATCCCAAGGTCCTAGCATAGATACCTTTCATCCTTTCCACAGCCTCGTTTTCGCTCTCGCCGTCACCAAGTATGCATTTGGCCAAGTCAGGTCTCTGGAAAGTTTCGTTGAGGTTTTGTATTTTCTTGGTGGAGTAGTTTGGCTTGTGTTGTCCAACGGACAACCCTGATAATATATAGTGTGTGTGATACATGTCAGGTGCCATCCCTGGCTTGTCTCTTAATCCGCCTTCACTTTCAACTGGAGGTTGATCTTGAGAAGCAAGTAGGATATACTCTTGGAGAGCCTGTCGATCACATAAGTCGGGAAACTTTTGATGACCTAGAGAGCAGGGAACGCGCAACACGTGGATTTGATGTCAGTGACGTCGTTGATTCAGTCATACCAGTAAGTGAAACCTACCAGAATTGTCCGGTATCATCATCGCTTCGAGAAGAGGGAAAAGTCCGCCGCACCACCAATGTAGCAACCATCAACAAGCTTGTTGGTTCTACCTCGAAAACCGCCAGCTTCCATTGGTGATGCCTGTGTTTGAGCAGCCCAGCGCAAGCACGCCTCCAAGTCGAGTTTGCGTGTATCAGAAAGCCCTGGGTATCCTTGAAGAAGGAAATAGGATGCTAGGGCGCAAGAGGTGTAGCCTCCGTGTGCTTCACCGACGGGCGCCCGGTGTGGTTACCAGAAAGTCCGGCCAAGTTAGGGTGATTGGGATTCGAAATGGAAGTCGCCGCCATTCCTCCTTCGTGGGTTTGGCAGCTGTTCGTGGATTAAGTGACGCGATTACTGGGAGTTTGCCTCCTGATCAAAAGGTAAGAAAAAAAGGACTCACTTGACCAAGTATTGTGGAAGACTCTTGACAAGCTCAGGTGTTAGTAGGTTTAGCATTGTGGCAACTGCCAGAGCACCATAACAGCCACTGTTGGTGAGGATTTATTTGGACGAGTAGTCAGTTAGCACTCGGTATGAATGAAAGATATTATCAGCGCAAAAAAAAAAAAATGCAGATAATTCACCGAACATCAACTTCTCCTTCATATTGGACAGCCAAGCTCCCATCTGAGCCTTTAAGACTCAGCATCCAGGTGTACAACTTCTGGACATCAACTTTCGACCAAGTATCGTGCACGACGTCTTGTTCAGCATCCTCAAGCAAAATAGTGAGGCAGCAGATGCATGCGTAAGTCGCAGCAAGATGGGCCAAGTGGCCAGGTCCAGGGGAACCACTGAAGCCACCATGAGGGTGTTGGAATGAGAGGACAGTTTGAATTGCCCTATCCCTCTCTTCCGGCTTGATCTTAACGTCCAACATAGACAACGAGCCCAAGACCCTATAATTGCAAACGCGTCGGTCAGAGTACTAGGTTCGTGAGGAGATTGGCGGGGACGAACCAGTACAAGATCCAAGTGCGACTGGCATCTAACGGTATGAATGCACTGGGGAGCTCGAAGATTTTGGGTAAGCGAAGGAAATGTGTTTTTCGCGTAAAAGCTTGGCGCTGAGGAAAACCCGCGAGAGATTGGGAATGACGGAAGAATCAGTGATCGTTAACGCATGAATTGAAAGGGTTTTTTTTTTTTTTGAGAAAGGGGGCAACTTACGAATCAATGGACCGAAGTTCTTGGGCTGGAACATTGGAGCTGGTAAATGGCTCTAGGTACTTGATGATATCTGACTCGGTTTCTAGTTGCTTTTCCGAAGTGGCAGTTTTGAGATCGTCGAATGGGGTAGGCAAGAGCGGATGTTGAGGCATGATAAGCACGAGGCAGAGAGAAAGATTTTGATGTCAAAAGTGTTCCAGAGTAGTTGGTAAAAGATGGCGAAAGACTCAAGGACGAAGCGTGAGCCAGAGTGGTAGTTCTAATAATGATTGCGTATGAGGGTTACCATGCCTTGTGATACGGAACGGGAACAGCATCAGAGGCCTGAGGCTCGATGGCCTCAGATGGCCCTCATAGGCATCATGCAGTCTAACTCACAGGCAACCTCCTATTTGGCGAAGACGTATGAGGCAATGCAGCAGACGGACCGGGTTTGATGGCCGGATCCGGCCTTCGGCTGATTCGCCATTTTTAGCGAGCAGACGGAATAAGGCAATTCATCTTTCTTTCGCCCAATCTCTTTTCCTTTTTTATGATCCCAGTTGTAAGCTGACTCATTGCTGGCCCGCCCGTGCGCTGTTTTTCTCTACTCATCTCTTTCCTTCCCGGCTGGAAAGCATTGTCTGATAATAGATATTCACCGTTTCCGGCCATCAGGTTTGACATGGCATTAACTAGCTACCTTCGTCTACCTCCTGTCTTCACTTGTACGTTGCTGGAAACCTTAACAAGCTCCCGACCATAACTCGAGCTCTAGGAGTGACGAGCAACGCGGCGCTTAACTCATTCACGGAATCACGCTCATAGCCTCCGTATCACAAATTTGGTGCTCAAGTCCGAGAATCCCAATCAAAGTGCGGAGAAAGCTGACTGTAATTGTTCGAACTAAGCAAGAGCAAGGATAGGCATCACGTACTTTGAACAATCTGCACACCTTTGCCAATTTTAAAACGCGGATTTCGGGGGGAAGTATTATCACCGATTGGCTAATTCTAACTATTTGCGTTCTCTGCGTTGAAATAATCACCTGGTTACAGCCACCAGAAAACTCGAAATGCTTTGAAGTTCTAGTGAATTTTACGAAGCTGGGCGAGATTTCAGAGAGCCCGGCTTGGATTTTTTACACAGATATAAGTGCAGCCCGGAGCTTGCTAAAATTTGGATGAGAATTATTCATTTCAATGTCCTGGCCATCAAACGACGATCGACCGGGTGATTGTGATGGAACAACATAACTGAAGACTGAGGTCGTGATTTCCTGGCCAGCCTCTCTCGGTGTCCCGCAGTGCGGGGTGGTCACCAAGTGAAGGAGTAACTAATAACACTTTCCTCTGTCATCGTTCATCTGTCTCATGATAATATTCCCTGTACTGCCAGTTCCCGGCCATTCCTTTGACTGTCCATGATGGAAGCCGATACCCCTTGCTCGCCGCGACATGAATCATTAATGTCCAGAGATAAGGTGGACTCTTCGCGTTGACGGTCTACCTGCACCTCTCCGAGGCTCCTAATTACTTGAACAGCCCCGGATCAGGGTGCGGACTTAGCGGCGCCAGGTCACAAGGTCAACTCGGACTTCGGGTCGGCCCAAGCCGCGGTCGCAACAAAATGGCGAGTATGTACAGAGGTGTACAATATAACATGTTGTATCTCTTGTATGTTTTATGCGCGTGCATCAACCTGCACATGATGCGATTTTGGCCTGGGGGATTCCGGCGCCGGGAAGCCCGCGAATCCGTATCACAAACGACCGGTGTAACTTTGTACAGCTGTGTTCGTCAGAAGGTTCTGCCGAAGCGGTAGAGCCAGTGAGCCACAGAGCATGCGATCGGCGGACGCCGGAAGTTGCCGGTGTGTCAAGACGTACAGCACAAATGAGTACGAGCCCCACCTATGGCACCAGTTTGTATCCTCCTGTGGTGTCAGCCGACCTCTCACAGTGGCCGGCTGAAGCAGATGGAGACCCAGACAGGTATCGATTGACGCACCGCCACGTCGTTGTCGCTGAAGGAACAGGCTGATCATGCACAGCAACATGAGTGGCTGCCACATTGACCCACCGGCCCTCATCAGCCAACTTACAATGGACGAAGTTCATATTAAGGGTGTTGGGCCTCGACTGGTGCAGGTGTTTTGAGAGCGGGCATAGGGAGTGGGCTCGGGTCAGTGGGTGCTTACGCACGAATTCTCGTCGGCAACACTAGAGGCAAGCAATTCTGGACTTCCTGGTCCCATGCGGCTTCCTGTCTTACGTCCGGCTGGAAAGATTTAAATAAACATTTTAGGGGAGGGGGCAATCCGATCAGGAAGATCGATCCAAGCTGAAACTGGTGCCTGTGTCTATTCATCGTTTGACGATGTTTCCCTAATGGCCGGGCTTGCCGAGAGTACTCCTTGGCTCGGTGGTTATTGTAGATACACATCGGATGAGACAGGGGTTGCAAAACATGATGATGGAGCAAGATGGGGTCGATGGAGATAAGGATAAATAGCCCAGTTCATAGGACCTTTAACACCATTTTTAACCCGCTTGTCATAAAGTTTTGGCATTACTTCAAGTACTCAAATTGGTCCCAAATGGCTGAAACTGATGACTGAAAAAATAATAATGAAATATTTACAATGTTTAAGGGTGTCAAAAGTGCTGTTTAAGGTCCCAATGTGAACCGGGCTAATAGTTGGACTCAAAGTAGAGTGCAAGTGACTTGCTTGAATTTTGGCAAGTGGCTTTCAATCTGTGCAGCTCAAGATGCCAAAATTCATGCAAATAATGCCATCCCTGTCATATCTAACCACTGGAGGACTTCCCTTCGGTCTGGAATGCCTGATTTAGACGGGCTAAATCTAAATTCCAAACTTTGTTTGGTGGTGAGAGCCTGACTGTTGTCAATTTTCATCACCAAACAAAGTTTGGGATTTAGAACTGGAAGCTCCAGATTAAGGAATCTGGGCGACGGGAAGTCCTCCACTTGCCTGAATTTTTGCAGCTTGCATTGTGGCATAGTTCCTTGTGCATAGCTACTTGCCAAAATTCAGGAAAGTCACTGGCACTCAACTTTGAAACCCCCTAATGTTGTGTATCAAGTCTGGCACTGACCACTCCAGCTTGCATCCTTGTCAATACCAAACAGACAGCAGTGGAGGTCTTCCCATTGTCTCCAATTCCTAAATTTATCCTTTCTAAACCTACATCCTAAATCTTATTTGGTGGTGGGAACCTGATTGTCAATAGTTTCCACCACCAAACCAAGTTTGGGATTTGGAAAACATGTGGTCCAGATTTGTGATTTTTTGGTGACAGGAAGACCTCCAGTCAAGATCTTCCCGCACTGGAGGTCTTCCCATTGCTGAAAATGCCAAATCTGGATCACTTTTTTTCCAAATAACAAGCCTTATTTGGTGGTGAAAATCAATGACAATCAGGTTCCCATCACCAAATAAGATTTAGAATTTAGGTTTAGAGGGGCTAAATTTAGAAATCAGAGATGAGAGGAAGATCTCCAGTGTAGTTGCTGGGATGTTGGATTACAGACTAGACAGTAGCCTGCTTGTGCATCATGTTTCATCTTGCCACAAGTCCTAGCTTAACTTATAATAATCCTCTTGAACAGAAGGGCCCAAAGGGCATCTCTGTAGGAGAGGCTTATGACTTCAGTCACATCTGTGGTGGTATCACTTTGAGTTTCAAAGACATTTTTCGATGTTAAAATAATTAGAACAATCCCTGCCTCCTAAAAATATTCTGCTTCAACCAAATCATAGCAGACATTCTTGCACATTTTTAGAACCCATTTACAAGTAATGGACCATTGATTTTTTTTTTTTAATTTTTTGAAGAAACATTGATGGTGGGAAAATGTAAAGCACAGGTTTGGACGATGAAAATCCATCTTCCATGGGTTAGCTGACTTCAGAGGATCCACCAACCATGAGTGTGCTGTTATGCTCACTCAAAACCAGTACTCATGTTACCTTGAAGATAGTATAATCTTATGAATATGAATGGATATTCATGACATGGATGGTGTGTATCTTTTTACTCAAAAAAAATACAAAGATTTTTTTCATTATTTTTGATTATTTTTCATTGCAAAACCATTTAACCAATGAGAATCTGATGCACACCATTTTCAAGGTAAAAACCATTAGAATGATATTCCTCTGAGGCAGCTTTGCGGAGTGAGGTGAAGGGGTTTATTTCTTTGAATAAAAAACCCACCAGCCATGAAATTCTAAGCAATACACCAAAATTTAGTGTTTGGTTCACAAGTACCTACCTGCAGGAAGGTGGCTTTGCCTCCATGCAGTATAATACAGTACTGCAAGCTCCCACCAGGTTAGGACTTGTGTTAAGTTAGCTACAAGCCAGCCTTTCACTGCAAAAAAAAAAAAAAAACTTTCTCAACTGCCTGCAGTTGACATGCAGAAAGTCCAAGGAAGCTTGTGGTGTTACTCCAACCTTTCTCCAAGAGTGATTCAACCAAGATTTGATGCACATTCATGGTGCAATGTGCACAGTGACTGTGCCAAAAATCTAAGTATGCAAACAGATGGAGTTTGGATGGCAGCTTGGCTGGAGCATGCTGCATTTCAACTGAAGGCAGTTGAGCAAGTTTTTTTGCAGTGTGTCGTATCAATCAACACACCAACGCAGGAGTGAACTTGTGGCAGCCTGCACCAGTACTTTCTCTGACAACCCCACCAACCCCCCCCCCCCTCATTCCCTCCACTTCCTTGTTGCAATGGAACTCATAATAGATAGAGATTCTAAGGGCACTGATACACAAAATGCAGGTATTAAAATATGAGTGGAATGGTCAAATCTCCATCTTAATTAATGATTTCTTCTTCATAATCAAAGTGAAATACTATGGAAGAGGGATTCCAGATTTGAATCATGTTGAAACAATATTAATGAAGGAGGTAGTTTTGGATTACAGTGAAATGGATGGTGAAAATGTCATTGTTGAAGCCTTGGGTGGTTATCCAAAGGAAAGGATTATTGGGAATATACCTATCAATAACTTCACAAGAATAAACTGCTATAGCTTCATTTTACAAGCAATGTACTCCTTTATTCTTCATTTATTGTTCATAATTTCTTGTACTTATTGTACCAAAAATAATTCATCTCAAATTATTTATGGACATAGATTAATCTGTACTCTGTTAAGACAGGCTCATGAGTCAAAGGATACAAAATGTACTCATAGGGGTATTTTGACTAGGGGTGGACCACGGTGGGTCCCCGGCCCTTTGGGACAAAATTTGTCCCGACCCGCGGGGTTCCCCGGCTTGCGGGTTTTTGAAATTTTGTCCCGGCCTGAAACCCGCCGGGTCGAGGTCGGGTTCTTGGGTTCCCGGCCCCCCCCTGGATTTCTGGGGCCGGGAGCCATAGGGGGATCAGATACCCCTTGAAACATATCTGCTACGCATATGTCAACGAGCATCACTGGATGCTGAATCCATTGAGCAACTCATGTGCGTCAAGGAATGGTACCGGTTTTTTGGCACCTTGGCAGCTGATGATGAAGCCAAAGAAATCTTGTAGTCTCTCTTGTTCATGATTTCTTCTATTTGTTTCATCACATTGGTTTGACAACAAAAAATAAAAAACAATAAAAAATAAAAAATAAACAATAAAAAATAAAAAATAAACCCAAAAAAATGAAAAAACACTTAAAAATTAGTTGTATTTATCTACGAATTTGCAATCCCATGTCTATGACTTTTGGTCGGGTTTCTCGACGGGGTTCAGATCCTGCCCAAGGTACGACCCGACCAAAACCCGATCCCAACCCGGCAGATAAATGGCAGAACGGAGACCGCCCTCGCCAAGGGATCCCCGCGGGTAAACCCAACCCCGGCGGTTCTTGGGCCACCCCTAATTTTGACAGTTTCTTGAAAGTTGTTGAGTATTTTTTCTGTGTGACCACCTACTGTTCATCTTGGATTTTAGGGTGCTATGCAGCTTGGATGTCCCCTTTAGCAAGGTAATGGAGGAGATGGATCTTCTCCCATTCAGCTGGGTTGTTAGATGTTGCAGGCAGGAGCAGCTTAAAAATGGACTCAAAGGCTACCTAACTCAAAAGAAGCCCCCCCCTTTCAGGATTGCTTTGTAACACTGACTCTTGCAGTGGAGATTCCCCTCCCACAGGGAGGTACTTGCCTACAAAGTCTCAAGTTTGGTGGGAGCAGAAAGAACCACTTGGCTGTGTGGTTTCTTTTTTGTTTTTAATAAATCAGTCCCCATCCATCTCCAAATTCTGAACCACTTCTTTCCAGAATTTTAGCCTCTTGCATGTAATTATTTCTACTCAGAATGTTCATAACATATTCTCATAATTTTTAATTATTTTTCAAAAAGAAAAAAAATGAATTTTGGTACCCAGGATGCACTGAGGATTCACAAAAAATGAATCATGAAGATTTTATTTTCAAGGGCACAAGCCTTGTGGATATCCCATGGAAATTTGTCACTTTGTGAGACCCCATTGCATGAGGCCATAACACTGGCAAAGACTTGTCTTCCAGTCCAACATCACAATCTTTGGACCATTGCCATGATATCAGATTCCACTCCCAAGACTGCACAGAAGGTTGGAAACCATTTTGAATTGGAGGTGCTTCACATCTTATCAGATTCCACTCCTGAGACTGCACAGGAGGTTGGCAACCACTTAGTTATACTTTTTGAATGGTTGTGTCTTGATCATCTTGTTCAGTTTTTGTGACTCTCATACTTTACTTTTGATGATACTGACATTCCTTCCATCCTCCTGCTGTTGATGCTTACCAATCAAACTAAGGAAGTGAAAAAGCCTCCTCCATCTGGTGCCTCTTCAAACTGAGACCAGAATAATCCTTCAGAATGCCATGTGTTTTCAAATTTGCATGCAATCCTGCACATTGTCAGGTTCAGGAATGTGCAAAAATCAAAAGCAGGATCCTCCTTACTTGGGGGATTCTTTCCCTGCTGTTTTCCAGGTTTGTGGCTGCTAGAGCCTCCATCCAATTTTTTTTGCCTTAAAAGTGCACAAAGAAAATCTTACAAAACCATCTATTCAGTTTTATTTTATTTTGAGTGGTTATTTGTCAAAAATAAATTTCCATTATTTATTGACCTTAAAGTGCACAAGAAAACCTTACAATACTGTCTACTCATTTTTTGCTATTTTGAGTGGTTATTTTGTAAAAAAAAAAAATCCATTAACTAGCCTGAAAATACATCCTGCCCCTGCAACAATGGAGAGTAAGAGAATCTCCAATGCACTTGCTAAACAAGGGCCTGCAACCCAATTTAGCAAGTTGTGCCCAAATTGGGCTCCAGTGGACCCATTATATGACTTGCCAAACCCATCCAGGGTTGGTCAAACTTGCTATACATCTCTAGTTGTAGCACATATCCTTCCAACTTGCTACAGCCAAACTGGGTCATCACAACATCCACTCCTTGCCACTCTGACACAACATCTACAAATCTTTTCATGCCCAGAATCAAAAGCCATCATTGGACGGTCACAGATTTTGTTGTCAGCCTGGAAACTGATTGGCCGCAGAAAAAGATAGCAAACAGATACCCTTGTCAGAATCTCAGATTCCTTTCTGCTCACATCCTCTCACCTCCCCAGTACCTGTTCCTGTCTCCCATACCTGTTCCTGTCCCCAGTACCTGTTCCTGTCTCCCGTACCTGTTCTGTCCTGTTATCCTGTGCCTGTTCCTGTCACCTGTCTTGCTCTATCCTGTTCACTGTCTATGCCCCCTTTGGATCTTGCAAGGGGCTCTCTAGTTGTGTCTACTTAAAGCTTGCTCCTTGTATATGAAATAAATCATCAAGTCTGAGCAACTTTCATCCAGAACCACCCTGGCTCCTTGGTCCTTTCTTGCCCCTCAAGAAAGCCCCTATCCTCCTTCTCAATATCTCAAGCCTGAAATCCTAACAACCCTTCCCTCAATGTTAGGATGGGAATGGAGCACCTGTGTTAAAA
>SMGU01001957.1:0-13004 GCA_004348175.1 Puccinia novopanici | reverse complement strand
CCCTCCCCCCCCCCCCTCAACCCAAACACCATGAGAATCTATAAGCATGGGGACCTGGACATCAGCCCATGCTATAACCAAAAACCAAAAAGCTCCCTCTCCCCAGAGAGGTAGAGCCCAACTGGCTCACACCCACCTCAACCTAGGTGTTGGTTTATCTAGAAACTACAGCACAGCACATGTGCAGCCGGAGCATCCCACTGGCTATCCACAATCTCCAGATCCAAAGCCTGGAAAGGGCTTCATCATTGGAATCATCTAAGCACACAATTCCTACCTCTTGCACTGTTTGAGATTTTGGTTGATTATTGCATAATAAATTGAGTTGAATTCTTCTCAATCCTCAGCAAATCAACATGAGAAACTGACCAAAATAATTGGTCCCTAATGCACCTAGTCCTCTCATCCAAACAACACTTCCAGTCCCAGAAAGAATTTGCAAGCCCCATGTAGTCTGGGTTTGGCTTGTTCTGGATCAGACACAAGCAGAAAATATGTGCTTATTTTGATCCAAGCACTCTCTCATGAAAAAGGGAAGCAGATTACATGATTCAAAAAAGCAATCCATGATTTCTACCACAAAATTAATCATCTTGGCAGCCCTCCTTGGCAAACTGCTAAACACAGTTTTCTTTTGAGAGAATCTTCCCTGTCAAACTGCTAAAAGCAGTTTGCGTGGAAGGGAGGGAACCCTCCCTGTCAAACTGCTAAGAGCAGTTTACGTGGAAGGGAGGGAACCCTGCCTGTCAAACTGCTAAAATTGGTTTGCTCTGGAAGGAATCCTCCCTGGAAAACTACTTAAAGTAGTCTGCTTTGGAAGGAATCCTCCCTGGAAAACTACTTAAAGTAGTTTGCTTTGGAAGGAACCCTCCCTGGCAAATTTCTAAGAGCAATTTGCTTTTGATCTGCTTTTAGCAGTTTGCCAGGGAGGGTTCCCTCCAAAGATTTTTTTTAGCACTTTGCCAAGGAGGGTTCCCTCCCAAGCATACTGCTTTTAGCAGTTTGCCAAGGAGGGTTCCCTCCCGAGCGATTTTTATGACGGAAGCAGCGGAAAATCCCAATTGGCACTTTGGGTCTCAGTGTGTCTTACTTGCTGCTGCATCTTCCCATTCCATGTTTGCAAACTGCCAGAAACCGAGGAGAAAAAAAAACTCACATCAGCTCTACAGTCATTGTGCAGAGGGCAAGGCTCGCCCCCCAGCTGGAAACATGCGTGACATGAACTAGATAAGGAGGGTGCGAACAAATTCTCGGATGAAAGCCTCTTTGTCTTTGTGAAGGAGTGACTGACTGTTAGTTGGCAACCTGGCTTTCGGAGCCGAAAAAAAAAAACGAACTTTGAAGAGCTGTTGATGGCTGGAGCAGGGATTTGTGACTGGTAGGCTTTAGAGCCGCCTAGCATAGCCAGAGCGACTCCGGGAACTCGCCTAGGAAGAATCAAGCCAAACAAAAGCGGCAGCTTTTTTGAGAATTGATAAGCGCAATGTGTAGAAGAAATATGGGATCAAAACCAAGTTCAGCCATCAACCTCAAGCAACTAATTTTCTAATAAGCATTGCAATAAACAAATGACACTGACAGAACAACGTAGGACATGTTGAGTAGGAGGATAGAAAGATACCGGTAAATGGTGATGACTTGGTTTGAGCTTGGTGTTTCAAGGTGTGCGTGTTGTCGCTAATCTGGAATGTTGGAAGGGGGCAAATGAATTTACTCTTTTTGTGTGGAACCATTTTTTTCCTTGTTTGATCTGAATGTATTCGTCAATAGTACTTCTGAGCTTCAACTCTGGAAGTCCCATCTCTTTGGCCAAATCACTGCCTGATTCAAAACACTTCATGAGGCCTATTCTGACGTAATGCTTGCCTTGTAAAAGAAAAGTGGCATGATGCCACAAAATCTCGTTGGAAGATTCCTTGTTAAGCACAAGTCAAATTGGAAACTGGGATGAGGTATGAATCATCAAATCATACTTCGGCGGTAGCCAAGGATTTGTTAAACACGCCTTGTTGTTTTCCCACATCTTGCCCGTAACGTAATCACGGTGACCCAGCTCATCAACAAAGCGATTCCCTTCTCAGTCCAAAAGGATTCCACCCAGGCCACGCAGAGTTTTGTAAGTTTCCTTTGCGTCGGCGTTAATCTGCGCAGCATGATGAGCTTGAGGTTCGATAATGTGGGTCTGTTTATTATAGGAGGCTGCCCAGGGATCGGACGGCGTGGTGGCGGAGGAACACGGGAGTGGTGAAGCGTGTGCCAAAGCCCGGCTGACCATCTGTGCTGTTGGAGGGTTACAGTACAGATCACCAAGCAAAGGATGTGTGTTGCCGGGTCGGGAATATATGTATGGGTTGTTGCCTCCGCGTGTGGGCGCAATCTGCGGATGTTAATTAGCATTTTTTGAGGATTTCCTCTTCAGTGGATTGGGGTTGATTTGGAGGAGGTATCAGCTTGACACCTTGGGGTTCCTTAGGGGACACGGCTTTGATATCTGGGGTCGCTTGAAGGATGCAGCTTGACTGGCTGTAGATTCCTGAGGAACTGATCTTGACCACCTCTCAGTGTAGGTGCGGAGGTTATTGATGGCTTCTTGTGATTGTACTTTGAACTCTTCGGCTGTTAGGACGACAAAATAACATCAAGAAACCATCTTACTGAGCCAGAGAAACCATTCTCATTGAAGGAGGTAGAGCAGCAAACCTGCTTTGGCCGAGGCATCCTTGAGTGCTGCACTCAAGCCGAGCTTCTTCCCTGAATTTGAGGATGGTAGCCTCCTTTCTTCAAAAAACGCCTTCCGCGCGGCACTTTCTTCTATCATCTTCTGCCTCGCGTCTTCCAGCTCCTTACGCAGTTGCTCTTCTTGTGCGCGCCTGAGCTCATTCGCGTCTTGCTTCAGTGGATTCATAGCCTTGCCACGTTCTTGCAGAAGCTTGCGTTCGCGCTTTGTGGCTCTTGCTTTGCCCTCAGCTTCTTGCCCTTTGGCTCTGGCCTCGACCTCGCTTACCAACGCTTAAGTGCGTTCTTGCCAAAGAGCCAGCTGTCCGTATGATCAAGATACACCAATCAAAAAGGATTGTGGGGATGCGGAAAGACAGTACAGGGGAATCCAAACTAATTACCCCGGCCTCACGTGTTTGCCTGCCTACTTCAACCTCCTTGCATAATTCCTGCAATTTTCTCTCAGCCTCGAATCGTAACTGCTGTTTTTTTTCCTCGATCGCCTGCTGATGTACAAGTCTCTGCTCTGCTTGCTGTTTATCAATAAGCAGCAAAAACGCAGATGAGCATCTGGTCTTGATAACCCCCCTAGGCACATAAAAAAAGTTTACCCTCTCGGCTGCAATTGAATTGCGCTCTTGAGCTTCAGCAACTTCAATAATTTTGGTGTGTTCCAGCGTCTTCTGTGCTTTGCGGTTCATCTCTTCACTCCTCGGGAAAAAAAAAGAGGATTAGGGAGGGCTTACCTCTCTCCTGAACAAGACGAAGAAACTGGCAACAAGGACCAACTGACAGATCAAGGCTATCCAGAAGGGCCAATTAGCGAGGGGAGAATTGGCATAAGAGAAGCCAGGATTCCACAGGCCAAGGTCAGGGAGCACACCGCCAGGACCAATGTGATTTGGCGCCAATATGGCTCGCGCAACAAGCACCACCGTCAATCCAATTATTTGCGCAAAACATAGCGTCGCCACCACATGCACCCTGCTCAGCACGCCTGGCACGACACCCAATACCCAGAGCCATAGCCACAAAGAGGCTACACTCATTCATTGATGAAAGAAAAAGTAAATATATAAAGAAACAAGAGAGAGAACAAAGAAAGAAAGCAGCCTCATGAGCGTCTGATGGGAAATTTGGAGCCTCAGACGTAGGACTCACTGGCAAGGTGGGGGCCCGCCATGCCTCTCCAAGAGATGTAAGGAGTGACACTGTTTGTGACCCACAACATCTGGCACCACCTGGGTGCGCCAAGCCCCATCTCAAAGATTGCAACCAGCCACGTGTGTGGCTTGTAAGCCAGGCTGAGTGCCCAAATCGTAACCTCAAAAGAAGAAAGAAAAAAAAGAAAAAAAATTCGTGTCAACTTCCCACGTGACAACATCTGTGCTATTCAAAACCAGGGCCCGTAAACTACTCACCGCCCACACCCCCACAAAAGAGAACAAGAGCAAGAAAAGCGTGATCCCAAACAAGGTCTCCATTGTCCACAGGAAATTCCAGTTGCGTCCATAAGGCCCCGATCTGCTAAAAACATGACAATTGTTACATGTAATAATATACTGGAAGTGTCTATGAAACGTGGAACTCACAGCCAATAGTTGCGTCAAATCTCGGTGGTCAAAAACCAAAGGACCAGTTTCCTTCTGAAAAGTGCTCTGGTGAAGTTCGGTACTGTTCCCGGTTGATTTCTATAATACCTGGGCTTTCAATTTAAGAAAAAAGGAGGCAACTGGCGATGGTTACCCAGATTATGGCCCGCTGTGAATCAAAATTATGTGAATCAAGTGACTTACTAGACCTAGGAACAGTATGTATGCAATGAAGAAGCATCCGGCGCCGAGACTCAGGGTGATCACATTGATCCAGCCTGGCGGCGCTAAGGCTGCATTCATCGGATCCACGTTTTGCAGCTTGAATCCCCAATACCATAGAGCCCCGACCTAGAGAATGGACACACGAACATAGGATCAGAGATTCATGCGTGCTTATTTTCAAACAACCAAAGACTCAAAGAACTTACCCAAACTTGCTGGGTGCCTTGGACAATACACGCCCTTCTTACCCACGAGTCTGTGGTGCCTCCAGCTTCCTCACCAAAGTTGGAGCTAAAAAACACTACAAAATCAAGCGAGGATGGAGATCAGTTTGGACGCTAGATTTTCTTCTTTAGAAAAGAGGAAGAGAAGCTTACAAAAGCCAGCTGCAGAGGCAAAGGAGTAGAATCCTGATGCAACGACGGCCAAGGGATGTCGATGAGAATACTGTTTGAGATGGTCGGACAGCGAGGGTAATCCAATGAACATGAACGCCAATCCGAAGAAGATCCACGGCATGGAAAGAGACCATGTCGCAGGCTTTTTCCGACTCAATCCATACCACATAATCGAGCCCAAGATGTTCACCCCACCGATGACTAGATATACCGCAAGGGGAAAAAAATCAACTTCCCAAGAGTCATCTCAAGAATGGAAAAAAAACACACATACCATAAAAGTCAAAGCTGCCGTTCGAGCTGGTTCCGCTTAGAAGAGAGAGCTGGAAACTAGTTGCGCCGAGAATTTGACCAGCGGCGAGAAGGATGGTGTAAATGGGCCAACCAAAGACGCGATACTGGAGTCGTATCTGCCAGCGGTTCATGCGCATCGCCGTGGTGACATCCAGCGTTTCACTATGTTTCTCATGGTTGGCAAGCTCCTCGACAGCGTGGACATGACTGGGATCTTGCGAGCTGATCCCTTTACCGCGGAACATGGCTTTGGGCATGATGGACGTGACGGCGAGTGTCGGAGAGGAGGCAAACTTGCGTCGTGCCAAGGCGAGCGTGCCCTTCCGGATCTCCTTGAAATGCGCCTTGTGGGCGGCAACGATGTATGTTGCGATGCACAGCTCGCCCTGAGAGTTGGCGGCCTCCAACTTGGCTAGTTTCTGCACAAACCTTTCGCTCGCCTTCCCATCCTCATCCGTGAAATCTTTCACGCCTTGGTTCAAGGGCGATCTTTTGTCGTCCTGCCCCTCGAATGTCCTTTGGAAATTCGCCGCACTGGCTGGCTCGCCAGTAGCACGTCCGTCTTTATCCAGTGTCACGATCGAGGTCAGTATTTCTTGATCGTTGTTGGGCGCTCCCTGAGATGCATTCTCGACGTGACTGTCACGCGTCCTTGGCATGGAGTGGCGTTTTGAAGGATTCATTACGTTGAACTTGGTCGGTGCAAAGCGTTTGACGGCTTCACTCAATTGAGCCGCCAAGGTATTGGATGAGGAGAACATTCGAGATACGTCCAAGGCAGGTCTGGCCCGCAAGCCTCCATCGAACGGAGGGATTCTGTTGGCCGTCGATGTTGTAGGGGACTTGTTCGATTCAGAAGGGACAGGCTGGGTAGCTGAAGGCATCCCCTTCTCTTCATGCAACGACTCTTGTGGCTTCATGATGACCTCAGATGGATCAGTGTTTGAGGCAAACCTTCCGGCATGTTTGCGAGAGGCCCTGACGGAGCGGGCATGCATGTCCTCCATTTTCAACCTCCATTCTAGCACCGGAAATCGCTGGTGGGCGCTGCGAGCGCGAAGTATGGCACGTTCTTCTTCCGGACAGTTCAGTGCCGCGGTGATGGTCTTGGTGAACTGAGAATGGAGATGGACCGTACTGTCACTCTCCACCGGGAACCACCAGCCGGGCATCAAGCCCAAGCCGCCCAAGCGACTCCCAACGCCTAATGCGCCCACCCGTCCAAACTCTACCGCCACCAATCCAAACGGCTCGTCCCTGCTCGGTATCAGTGCGAAATCTCCACCCGAAAATACATACGATGGTAAGGCTGTGAATTCCGGCTTGGAATACACCCGCCCGGGGTACATCTCCATCAACCGGCTTAGCTTGAGCGCCGCCAATTTGCCGTACAGATCTATCACTGGGCCGATTGCTATCAGTTGGACGTCTTGCCGTTTTTCCAGGAGGTTCGGGAAAACGTCCGCAATCAAATCCACTCCTTTCTGGAAAGACCAACGTCCCACAAACACAAAGACTTGCGCTTGAGGATCTTGTTGCAAGCCAGCCCATGTTTGAAGCTCCAGCTTATAACCGGGTCTCTTGGCTTCAGATTCTTGGTTGATCTGTATGCTTCTCATATCGACCGGCTCGACATCCAAGGAGTCGACATCTTTTGGATCCGGATTCGGGAGGGGTTCGATGCTTTTGAGAGTCCATAGAACCGGATATCGAGCCCAGCTACGCTTGCCGTACTTCTCACTGACTCCAGCCACACCAACGCTGTCTTGATGTTGACTGATATAACTTGCGGCCGCATGCAGGAGATTGAAAACACTTCCCCATCGTGCATACTTGGAGCAAACCTTAACGGGTAAGTGGAACGCTCGACAGACTTCAGATTCTTCTTCGGGCGTGCCTAGAGGCCATTGGCCTTGGAACTCGGCGTTATGTAACGAAAGGGATACGGGGAGAATTTTGGGTAAGAGGTACAGCGGGGCGAGGGCGCCATGGTAGTCGTTGATGTGGTAGATCGTCAAGTCGGGTGTTCTCCGACAGACCTCCGCAATACTCTGATTCCAATAAGAATAAAAGATCGCAGAGCTCAAGTCATCCATTCGGGCAGGGTATGGATTCGTTTTAGTATTGGCACGGAAGACGGGCGAATCGAGTAAGAAGTAGGTGACATTCTTGTACTTGTGGACCTGGCATTCGACGAGGTATGTTTCCCCGAATACGACCACTGGAATCGGCGGCGCAGGTTCGGCCTGAGGATATTCCAGATCACCGACTTTGGGTATCACCCACAGAAGGTCCAAGTCTTCCATCACCTTTCCCATCAGCGAAGTCATGACTCCCAAGCCCCCGATCTTGACCTTCATCTCCCAATCAATAATTTCGTACTCCAACGTGGCAATCAACACTTTTCTGCGGCTATTCATGTTGTATGGCCATGTGTTGCCAAAAGTGACTTGTGAGTTTTCTTTCTCCGAGTTCAGACGTGGTGAGCTCAGATGCTTCAGTGATGAAGGCAATTCTGATTTTCGGAATGAGTTCACGAAGGATTTGAATGGAAGAAAAGTACCGCGAGTAGCCGTTTGAAAGCCATACTGAGAAGAAAGAGGGGTATTTGTCAATAAGAATCATCTTGGGAATCAATGACTGTAAGAAACCTACTTGATTGTGCTTGACTTTATAAAAGATCTTTTGGTATAGCCAGCAGGCCAGGAGGGCGGTAGTCGGGGGGATGAAAAGCAACAAAACGAAGAGCATGATGACGATTTTTTGGTGACCAACTGGCTGGGCCCCCCACGTCAGATCCATGGGATTGATCATAATCCGCCAACCCAGGAAGGGCTCAGCAGGAGGTGGTAGCGACAGAAAGTTTCGAGCCTGCGAATTCGGTGCCAGTAGGTCCAACACCCCGTCATGATCAACATCGCCATAGAAAACCTTGTCTCGCGCTTCAAAGACTGCAAGCTGGAACTCATGAGGCCAGCTAGTAATGACCTGCGAGTTGAACAAAAAAAAAACTACTCGTTAGCAATCAGATATGGTTGAACGCGTCTGAACCGGCCTCACATCAATCGTAAGATTTTCGTTGCGAGAGGAGAAAATTCCAGGGATACCCTCATCGTAGCCCCTATATGCGAGCGAAAAAAATAAGTGCGAGATAGGTGCGGGAAAAGTGCAAGGGCTTTGTTTGTGTGAAAGAAAGGCTTACCATTTGTTGAAGGAGCCTCTGAGAATAAGTTGAGGAAATTTGCGCTTATATCCGCCGTCAAAGTTGGTATCGGCGTCGATCGTGGGAGCCGCTGAGCCGGCGAGACGCGACCAGTATTGAACGCGAACGTGGTCGCCCTCCCAAAACTTGTCGATACTGAACGCGTTATCTGGGAAGATAAAGCGACTCGAGTATCGTATCCAAGAGGAATACGTCTTCCCAAAATCGACCGAATACCTCATCAGGTCCGCGCCTGGTGCGTCTGAATGCAGCATGTACTTTCCATCCTTAAATTCCAGCAGACTCTCCGAATAACTTTCGTGTGAGAAGGTGATGGGGTTGTGTTGACGCCCCTTCCGGAAAATGAGATGATCGATGCTGTTGGTGCGGGCGCCGGTTTGGCTAGTGACATTATTCAGCACCAGCTCGTAAACGCCATCCGGTGCGCCGACAATATTTCCGGCCCATTGCCATGCGGCGGGCGGGGCAGGCTGGACAGAGCTGGATTTCCTCTCGAGCTTGGTGCAATTGGCACTATCCAAGTCGATCCGCGGGGAAGCTTTCGAGTCTGGGTCGATTGTATAATTTAAAGAAATGGCGGAAGAAACCGCGTCACATGAAAGCTCCTCAGAGAATGAAAAACTGATCGGGATCGTCTCGCTATCACCGTTTGATAGAATCCTAGCATCATGGCCCGGAGTGAAGCCGACCAATCGTGGCGGAGGGGCAATCCAGTTGGACGCAGGCACCAATACTTTGAAGCTGAGTGGCTCCATGCTAATCGACTTGAGACACCCAAGGAAAGGCGGTGCGTCATCCCAAGTTGAAGAGGTTGACGAGGCGTCAAGATCGTAAGTTTCATAGGGGTAGAGCAGGTTTCGTACGGTCGTTGGTGCAGGATACGGCGAGAGGATGGCAAGCTTGGATGAGCAATCGTAAGTAAAGGTGGTAGTTTGATTGATGTTGCTGTACAAGATCCATACGGGCAAGTCGGGATTGGGACCGGAAAGCTTCTGAGTTTTCAGCGGACTGCGGCTGATGCTCCACAAGCCCCACTCGGTGGGGGTATGACTGGAGGCAGGCAGCTCCCCAAAGGTTGTCCAGTTCCCCAGCTGGGTGAGGTTGAAGCCATCTTGAAGAGAGGAATACTGTGAGCGAAGATAGGCAAAATGTGCTAGGATGTTGCGGGTGTCTGAGGTTGGGTCGTAGTGATCCAGGCTATTCCAGTCATCATGGCATCCAGTCAGTGCCTTCCCAAGGGGCATCGTTGGGTATTTCTTCGACCCCAGTTTGTAGCATCCGTGAGCCTGCCAAGCGCTATTCGAAGACATCGGCTGCCGGCCGTAAAGATAATCGTTCGCTGGAATTCAAAAACAAAAAACTGTTAAAGGTGGGTGTGTCCAAGACAGAAAAATAAGAAGGATTGCTCATACCTTGAGAATCAAATATGTGGAGGTTTTGCTCTTCGCCGTAAAAAGCGAAAGGAATGCCGGGCATAATCAGGTTGGTGACTAATTGACCCAAAAGAAACCTCTCGGTGCCGTTGATTAATGAGGCCCATCTAAAGTTATCCTGATTGGTTGTACCGTAAAGATGTCGTGGATCAACCAGCTGAGTCTCCTGATTGAGAAAGTCATCTGAAGAAATACGAAAATACACAAGTTTTTGTCAAAAAAAACCTCTGCTGCATGGAGGCATTCTTTGAGGAAAGATGGGATGAACTGACTGGTGACAAAGATTTTCCTCCATGCTTCGACCCAATTCACGGGAACATCGAAGGGAGAATCGAGTTCACCATCCATGCCCAAGAAACGGGTGAGTGATCGATAGATGGAGTAATGAAACGCGGAAGAATCTAACGCGTTTTCGCCGACAGGACGCAAAAATTTGTCTGATTGATTGGCACTGAGGAGGGCAACAGTATCGAAGTCCAGGTTGGCATAGTGGATTGGCTGGCGGCCACGACCAATGTAGAGCGACCCGAAGGTATTGGCGTCGGAGCTGGGAGGAAAGAAGGATGAGTGAGTCAAGCATCTTCTCCGTCGGTCGGTCTGTCTGTACGCACATTTCCCCAGTGATGAAGAAGTTGCTTTTCCCCACGTCCCTTGCACATCTCCGAAGAGCTCCGCCCCACTTGCCCATAAAGTCGAGCGATTGTTGGGTGGCCTTGTCCACACGGAGCGCGTCCATATCTAAGGCCCTGACGGTCATGCAAGCCAGCTTTTCCAGCTTCACGGCGACAGCGCGATCCCACTCGCGCAGCCGATCCTGGACGCCCGAATACTTGGTCAGTTGATCTTGCCAGGCAGGCGCTTTGCCTGCCGGCGACGAGTCGCCAAATTGATCAAAGTCCCCCGCGTAGCATCCGTTCCAGTCCGTGGGGGGATTCACCTCACTCCCATTGGGATTGTAAAACTGGGGCAGTCGACATCCATCATCCCGCGTATTCGTGAACTGGAATTCCGCGTACTGATCAATATTCCACGGTTTCTGCGTCGCCGTCTTCTTATACTCCACTTCGTAGCCATGCAGGTTAAATGGTGCGGCTTTCCCCGAGTTCCCTTTGAACTCAAGGAAGTCGGACAAGGTCGTGGTCGTAGTATCTAGCATGACATACCTAATGGATGCGGAAAATATCACGTCGGCGATCATAGCATTCCGGCATGTCAAGCAACCATTTTGCTTACATTCCTTTCGAGTGAATCTTATCTATTGCTGCCCGCCATTCCGATAGGGTGCCGAAATGAGGGTCAAGAAGGGTGAAGTCCAGTGCAGAATATCCGTCAGACTGCCATGGCATGTTCAGCCAAGGTGTGCCCGCAATGTAGATTGTCCGATAACCCATCCCACTGCAATATTCAAATGTTAACAATAGGATAAGGAGGATGTGGAGAGCGGCGTATGAGAAGCCTACTCACTAAATGTAGTCCAACACTCTGTCTTGGGCGAACCCCTCTATGTCTCCCCCATGTCTCAATTCTTCCATCATAGAGCGCCATGACCACAAGGTAAGAAAAAAGTTGCATCAACAATTTTTTTCGCCATCAAAGAGCAACAGTGGGCGATGATTTGAGAACTCACGATTAGATTGGACGTCCCATTCAGAGCGGCTCTTGAAGAAATCATTGTTGGAAGGGTTCCCATCCATGAACCTGTGGGCAAGTCATCAGCCAAAGCACACACGCGCCATTCACATAAGAGAATGAACTCACCTATCAAGAATCACAGTGTAAATGGGGAGCTCCCTCCAATTGGTGGGGCTGGGAGTGTACCGGCTTCCGTTTTGAGATTTTTCCGGCCAGTCAGAGTTGTAATCTAAGACATTACTTCCGGCAGTCGAGTTGATATTGATGTTATACTCCACGAAGGCAGCGTCGAATGGATGTGAGTCGATGCGGGCAAAGGAGGCCAGAAAAAAGAGATAAATGGCAAGATGAAGCAACCGTGTATGAGAGAGAATCATTTTGGGTGCCGGCATGATGAATGAGGCCAATTGTGGAACGGGGAAGCAGCACCCTCAAGGGCGTTGTCGATTTACGACTTTTGGATTTGGACTGAGGAACTCAGGAAGGCTTGAGGCTCACGGAGGCTTAAAGGATATCAGCCGAGTCAATCCAAGCAGCCTGAGTCTTGTGAGGCCTACCACCACCTCCACCACTACCACAACCAACAGAAGCACCGGCTATCCGCATTCCAGGCTTGCAGGGGCAAATGATGAGGCCGTTGATCTTCCAACAATTGAACTACACCACCGCCGGTGCAGTTTTTTTTTTTGTTGTTGCTGGCTTTCCCTGGGATGAGACGCGGTCAAACATAACATCCTTCGCAGCTTGCCTGGCACCTTGGGCCCAGGGAGAAAGAGCATTCCAGGGGCTCTCAAAATCCATTTTTGGTAGCTGGCAATCGAGAGAGGCCATTTAGTGATGTCATGAAGGCCTCTCCCGACTGGGCGAGCTGCAGACCTTCGCGCGCCGCCTTCTGGCTGGTTGAGTTATGCCTAGTCCAGGGGGCACAACCATCGAAGCACGGTCCATTCAGTTTTCGAATAACTCGCATTTTGTACCAAGAGATGTTGTACATTCGTCATCCATGTCGGCTCATACACGCGGATGACATGGCTGGTTTGCCTATCTGTGGAGGTCCTTGATTGCCGGGCAGCTTTGCTGGGCATATTGCTTGGTCGCTTCCCTCCCTTGCATCCTCCCGGACCGATGCTGTGAGATCGGGCCGGGACTTCAGCAGGCCCCCCCGGCATTCCGGCCCGAAGAACATCAACCCGCCGGGTGCCGTCTAAGGTGACCAGGGGTTGAATTTAGCCATAGAGTCTGTTTCCCCAGTCATCTCTGCTCATTTCTGGCTGGTTGTACGATAAAAGATGGAAAAAAAAAATAGAAAGAAAAATTAAAGCCGCGGCATGGCGTGGCGCTCTCTTCTCCATGTCTCTCCATGCATCGATCACACCACTCCTGGCCTCCTTTCTATCCCTCGTTGTTGTTGCGGTTTTTTTTTTTGCTGCTGCTGCTGGTACTGGGATTGAAGTAGCTGATGTTGTTACTGATGCTGATGTTGTTGCTG
>SMGU01001953.1:0-20748 GCA_004348175.1 Puccinia novopanici | reverse complement strand
AGCTTGTGGTGTTGCTCAAACCTTTCTCCAATATTGATTTAACCAAGCTTGGATGCACAGTCACTGTGCACACTGCACAGTGACTGTGCCCAAAAAAAATCTACCTTTGCAAATATGTGGAGTTTGGATGGTAGCTTGGCTGGAGCATGCTGAATTTCAACTGCAGGCAGTTGATCAAGTTTTTTTGCAGTGAATACCATTATTTTATTTCTATTGTAATGGGTAAGTAATAAATTACAGATATTTACTAATACATGTATTGGTTTGCCAATACTATACACATGTATTGTATTTCCAAACCAATACTTGACTGATGTATTGTATCACTATGTATTGGTAACCAATACAATACAGATACAATGTCTAGTATTGTATTGTATTGTATTGTATTGTATTGTATTGTATTGTATTGGTTACACCATTGCCGGAGCCATATTTTCCATTTCCAAAAGCTGCAGTACGTGGCCCTTGAAGGATAGCTCACAAAAAGATGGGAGATGTGCTTTGAGGTAGGTTTTTGTGCACAACACAGGTGACTTATAAAAGGGAAGAACACTTTCAAGAAGAAAATGCGCATGAAAAAAGGAAAGCCAAAAAGATTTCCAGAAACACAACTCTGCCCCAAATTGAAGTACATCATAATTAATGATCAAACATCCTACATCATTGCTGCCTACAGAAACGTCTTTCAGAAGATGCAAAATGCAATCAGCGGTACATCATAATTAATGATCAAACAGCCTACATCATTGTGGCCTACAGAAACATCTTTCAGAAGAAATGAAACACAATAGGTTTGTTACATGGGAGTGGAGAGGCAGCCTTAACTACGGAAGCCCTGGACCAACACCAATTGCTACAGCAGTTTCTGAATTCCTTTTTGGTTTTGGACAAATTTTTGAGGACATATCAATATCTCCTTAAGGTTTAAAACAATGTGATATGAAAATTCTTTGAAAGAATAAGCTTGCCAAACTTAAGAGGACTTTTAATAGATCAACACACTGATGAAATAGGATTTTTGTGTTAGGGATTTCTTTTCTTTAATGAAAGGGTGTCAGCCTCTATGCTACTAACCAGGTGTTATGAGCACTGGTTGTGCTATGAGTGATTGATGGTTTGTGGTAGTTTGGTAAGTTGAAGGGTTAATTCCAATAATTAATAACTATAAATGATAATTAGATTCAAGTATTTAAATCTTGTAAAGCTCTTCTCAACCTTATAGGGAGGGAAATCCTGTAAGTATGTGTGGATTCTTCCTGCTGAGACAGCCAGGGAATATTATAATGGTAGTAAGTAACTATTACTTACGTGGTTTGGGCCTTTATAAGGGTTGGAGTGCAACTAAGAACTGGAATTAGTGGTTCAGATGCTCTTCAAGACTTATAAAATTCACTACAGGTTGATTCAGGGCAGACAAAAAGTTGTGTGGATGATGGTGGAGCACCTGTGGCACTTCAATTCTGTGGCTTTAACCAATGATAAATTTACATTTATCATTGGTTTATAACCAAAAAAAAAAAGAATCGCAAAATCTGGGCAGAAACCTGTTTTTTGGGAAAAACCTGGTTTTTTCCCCAAAAAAATAAAAAAAAATCCAGCTCACTCAGCTCACGCTGGTTTTTTACCAAAAAAAAAATCCAGCTCACTCAGCTCACACACCCAGCTCACGCTGGTTTTTTACCAAAAAAAAAAAAAAAAAAAATCCAGCTCACGCACTTGATTTTTTCAGCTCACCCTTTTTTTCATCCCAGCTCACCCCCACTGGGAGCTGACGGAGCTGGCAGAGCCAGCCCGGCCAGCTTGTTAAGATTTCAAGTCAAGACTTTGAGTAGGGGTGGACAATCCAGGGAGCTGTTGATTGGACCAAGGGGCAAGGCACTTGAGGTGGTTTCTTAGAAGTGATGCTCTGACTTGATGATCAATTTCAAATATCACGGAACAGATTATGAGAAGACAACTAGAGAGCCCCTAGCAAGATCCAGAAGGGGCCTGAACAAAGCAAAACATGAACCACATCCCACATGGGATGGAAAAGAGATAAAAATAAAACACTACACATCTCAATTGAGATGGACAAACATCTCAATTGAGATGGACAAACATCTCAATTGAGATGGACAAACATCTCAATTGAGATGGACAAACATCTCAATTGAGATGGACTAACATCTCAATTGAGATGGACTAACATCTCAATTGAGATGGACTAACATCTCAATTGAGATGGACTAACATCTCACATGAGATGGACTAACATCTCACTTGAGATGGACAGGATGGACTAACATCTCAATTGAGATGGACTAACATCTCACATGAGATGGACTAACATCTCACTTGAGATGGACAGGATGGAAGAAGAAAAACATCATATCTATGATGGACAGAATAAAATTGAGGAGGGGGAATAGAGATTTGAAAGAATGTGAGCGGAGAGTCAGCTTGAAATTCTGACACAGCTCTGCCC
Source organism: Puccinia novopanici (assembly GCA_004348175.1). NCBI lineage: Eukaryota > Fungi > Basidiomycota > Pucciniomycetes > Pucciniales > Pucciniaceae > Puccinia > Puccinia novopanici. Next base: position 18,278 of record SMGU01001953.1, on the reverse strand, counting down.
TTTTTTGGTTATAAACCAATGATAAATGACAATTTATCATTGGTTTAAAGCCAAAGCTTTGGATTTTCAATGATTTCATGTGAAACATAGATTTCAAATAAGCATTTGAATGATGTGAGAGTTACTTTTGCAACACATCAGCACCAATTACGCAATTGATTGGAGCCAAACATTTCAGCACACACAAAACATGTACAAATGGAAATTCAACAAACATTTGAAGATATTGACATAATCAACAGACATGGAAAGCAACTTCTTCTTCTTCTTCCCTGTGTCAACCTTGAAAAAATTCCAATTCAATAACTCATCAAGTGCTCTCATTGCCGTTGAAAATAGACAATGAGAAAATCACCACACCAATTACAGGAAGTTCACTCTGAGCTTCTTATCTTCTAATTAATATTAATAAATATGTTTGATTCCCATTTTTTTGACTGAAAGGCTGGAATCAAACTTGAATCCCAGCATTTTAAAAAAATGAACCCTTATTCTTGGTTAAACTCTGATACAGTTATTTTGATTTCCTGGACCCTCAATTTCTGTTATCCACAATTCATTTACTTGAATAAATATACTGGAAGTACATAATACCTATATCATGAATCATTAAACTCATGCAAGGCTCCATTAATCAACTTTTTGTATAAAATGATACATTTTATACACATTTAGAAGCTGTCATAAGAGTAGCCTTGAAGGTTGATCATAACAAGCTGGCAAGATAAGACTCATATATTTTACTTGGATGGCATAGTAAGTGAGAGGACCACCCGCAAGACGGCTCACCTGACAGCTTCTACTTTTTGAGAGAAACTATGTAAATACCTTCCGGTGATATTATTTATTTATTTTTTACAAATAAAAAATTGTTGAATTTTCTGTCCAGGGACTCATTTCCAAACCGCTGCGGCACATCTGACAAGGCGGGTAGTGAGAAGGACAAGGTAATTAAAACCTAATGGGAAAAATCAGATATATACAGTTTAAAAGTTTAACACCTTGTTGTTCCTTTGTTTTCTTCATCTGATCTTATCATTTCATCCGGTCCTTTTGTCTTAATTGTATACTCTGTCCACCTCGTGTCGTCTCCAGGTTCTCACAGTCTTGTCGTCGTTAATCACATCTTAATTCTTGTCGTCGTTAATCACATCTTAATCGTGTCCAACGTCCGTGGTTGGAAACCAACAGATCTTACGCTCAATAAACATGTGTGCACTTTGATGGTTTCAAAAATATAATTACCAATGAGCGATACGTATTAAGGTGATGAGCCCTGCTTAAAATGTCACACTTTATCCCATGTGATGGCCTCCTTCTCATGTATAGCACTAGCAAATGCTTCAAATCAATAGTTTATTATCTTCGACACCTGCAAGATTTTAAGAAATATTTATTTTTGAATCTAACATAGCTTTAACTGAGGCTCTTATAAGGAGAATTGAAAACAAGATTGGTTTTTTCTATGTTTATCCAAAGAGCCATCCACAGAAATAGTAAGGATTATTGGGAGAGCGGCGGATTGGACTCCGCTTCCTGATAAGGTGGAAGCTGTTCCCCCCTGTAAGGTAACAAAAAGAAAGATTTTTTGAAGGGTGAGTTGAATACTGCTGTTGGAATTTGTGTATTGTAGAGAGGTTTGTTTTATCAGAAAGTTTTCACGAACCTTGTCTTTTCCGCCGCCGTTTCCGTTGTTTCCGCCTTTGCCGTTCTTTCCTCCCTCTTTCTTTGGCTCGGGGGACGGCGCAGGAGCCGGAGCAGGAGCAGGAGCAGGAGCAGGAACAGGCAGAGCGCCTTTGCCTCCAGGTCCCTCCTTGGATCCGCCCTCCTTACCACCTGGACCACCGGGACCGCCTCCACCCGGTGGACCACCGCCCTTGCCAGCATTTATCAAGGGGCACATGCTTCGATTAGTTCAGCTTGCTGTAGATCACGTCGCAGACATTTTCAAGTCTCTGTCAGCCTCACTTTTGAGTACCAGATAGCACGGAAAATAGATAGGAAGAGAAATAAACACTTGCCGTAAGTCCTGCAGTCTTGCTCTTCGCACCCCCATCTTTTCCGGCTGGTGTCTTGTCCTTTCCGGCGCCTCCGTCCTTTCCGGCGCCTCCTTCCTTTCCGGCGCCTCCTTCCTTTCCAGCGCCGCCTTCCTTTCCGGGGCCAGCATCAGCCAAAATCGTCCCGGAATCACTGGATACAGGAGGAGTTGACCCTGTGGCTCCGACGGTCATGACTGCGGAATCGTGCGCTGGGAGGGCTAGAGCATTCTGCAAACATCCCAGGGTCACCGCGATTAACAAGATTGAAATGTTTTTGAAGGCCATGTTTGTTGTTAAAAATTGGGTTGAACTGGGTCGGAATGGCTTCTCTCTCGAAGAAAAGTACTAAAAAGCAATAATAAAGAAGAGGTGAACTACTACTATTATTATTATTGTTGTTGAAAAAATAAGAAGAATATCAGATAATCAAAATAATAGGTTAATCTCCTGGATTTTTTTCTGCGAGAGGAAGAGGCAAGCTGATAGGATGTCGGAAGGATGGAAGAAAACCTGAGAGATCCGAGTCCCTTTATAACAATTTGGCGGTAACTGAGAGATGGAGAAATCAGCTTCTCGACTTGTTTGCTCTTGCGAAATAGCGGGCTGATCTCCTAAGCAGTCGAATGCATCGAGCGACCCTCGATCGTCATGACTGAGGTTGTTGCAGTGTACCGGGTGCACTACTCGTATTAGTTGTCTTCGGATGCCATGGAGGATGCAAATTCGCAACAGAGATTCAGTCATTGGCTCAACAACCCAAATGGACTAATGTGTCCGGCACCTCTAGAGGATTTCATTCCCATGCACCGGAATCCATTCTCAAGGCGACCGCAGCATCACCCGGTCTCTCGACTCTTTCATATAACACACTCAATTCAAGCAGCTCCCTGCGAAACGACGTTACCGAGCCCAACCAACTCTCTAGTCCTCTTGCCAGTTAGTTCTGCTCGAAGAAAGCCTCGCATGATATCATTCATCTTGGGCTTGCGAGCGTCGCAAATCGCAACCAATGAACGACTCCTCAACGGGACTGGTCTGCGTTATCAGTCATGGCCGGCTGTGCGGCAACATGCAGTAGACTCATGAGACCGTTTTGTTGGGGGGAAGCCATGAGTCCCCAATGACACACACCCCCTGCCACGAACCGTGATGCCGGAAACAAATTATCAGCATGGTGATAAGCAGGCCCGGTCTCAAGTCTACTGCAGGTACCCATCAGACAATCGTCGACTCACCGCGGCATCTCTGCCGTTCGAATAGACACTCGTCTCTCTAACCGGAGCTTTCAGCTTCATCACCGCTAAAAAGACCTTAAGCCTCTCTGGCACTAGCACAACTCAGCGACTTAATGCCGTGGATACCTCAACAAAAATGTGAAAGCCCAGAATGCTTATTATTAATCATGTTCATCATTCTTCTTCTTTGGTTCAACTTCAAATCTTGCAATGGAAGTTTCAAAAAATCAGCCATTTGTAATTTGAATTTTTATTCTCTGGTTATTCAAAAATATCGTTGCCAATCATAGTGATGACGGTTTGGTATACTTCTAAATACTGATTTATGGTATTCAAAATTCAGACGTAAAATTTGACATAACATCAAAGTTTGATTTTTTCGCAGGGGATTGTCAATAAATTTTTATGAAATTTGACATTTCCCTGCGAAAAAATTTTATGGAAATTGACTTTATGATTTTATGTTTGAATTTTGAATACCATAATTGTGCAATGAATGTTCATTATCATCATGTCTGCCAACATATTGTCTTTTCGGAAAATCTTGGTCAGCCAGACTCGTAAGTAATCATCACGGTCACATAACTCTATTTTTTAAAATTCAAATAATCTTAGTTTCTGCCCAACAGATGTGGGAAAGTATTGATGCGGCCAAAGTCTGCCCATCGCTTTGCCCTCTCATCCACCAATATGATATCAGCAATCATAGCCCTTCCATCCTCTTCCGTTCTTTATTCCTCCCCTCTTACTGTCCCCCATCATGCCATTCCTCTCCTTACAATCCACGCTCCATACGATCCATGCATGAAGCAATTTGAACCCTCCTTCAAATCATCCTCCCTCCGATCCACGTTTGAGCCTTGAAAGATTCATCAATCCAATCCGATCAGTCCTTGTGGATCCGGCTTGCTCTCGTCAAATCAACTACCTGCACCACTCGACAGATCCTCGCACAAATGCTGGTTTGGCCTCAATACGATGCGCTTGCCGGAATCTGGACTACGGTAAACAATCCAAGCAATACCAGTAAGTCCTTCGAGTTATCTATGAAGGTCTATGAAGCTATATAAGCACTGATGTTTTTCATCTGTTTCAGCTGGCACCAGTACCATCCTACAGCCGTATATTTCAGTCATGCTATTCAACTCTCGTCCAGATGCTTCCACGCCTTCTGCCTTCAGTCATGTGCCCCGTTTCAACCCTTACTCGCCTCGCAGCACAACGGTCAGTGGAATTTCGGATTCCTTAACCTCTAGTTCGGCAACCCTCCTTGGTCCCTACGCCTCTTCGATTTCTGGAATTCCGCAACGGTCAGTGGAATTTCGGATTCCTTAACCTCTAGTTCGGCAACCCTCCTTGGTCCCTACGCCTCTTCGATTTCTGGAATTTCCGGCAATGGTTCCCCCTTGACTTTTGGAACCTCAATCTCGCCCTCCACTATGTTGAATTTGACGGTGTCGCCTCCCCAGCCTGATTCAATCCAAGTGGTTAACAACCCAGCGACGTTTGACTGTTCCATCAAGTTCATTATATTCTGTAGTGAAAAAAACTCCAAAACCAAAAAAGTTACCTGGATCCCCTTACGGCCGCTCTCAGAATTGTCGATTAATTTCAACCCCGCGAACTCTTGGTTTTGTCAGCATTCCAGCAGATGGTGGCTGAGGCATGCAACAAAGACTACAATCAGATTAGTCGCTTGATCCTGGATGGCACCAACCTTTCTACCCCAACCGTAACCTGGTCGGCTTATATACTCAAGAATAAGAAGTTCCCCAAAGGGAACCCTCTCATTATATTCGATCAATCCTCGTTCTCGCAGTGGATCACCGAGATCAATCGCGCGGGATCTGGCAAGGGTGGCATCTCAATCAAAATGGATAACCCTCGCGACGAGGTCACCAGGGTGCGAAACGAGAACCTTCTGGCCAGGACAATGGCCAGATCTGTGGCCCGCCAGCAAGGGCCATCGGTTAGTCGTGTCACACCAGTCTTCGAATGGCTCAGACGAGGTGAGTTGTAAACTCCTCCAAATCTCATCGACTTTTTCAGTTATTTAATAGTTTGATTTTGGATTGCAGGATGAATCCAGTGGTCCCGAGATCGATGACCTTGATGTCTTCAGCGAACAGATTCTACAAAAGTACGGGATGAACTCGGGTTACGATCGCGTTCATCCAGTTTATCTTGATCCGACCAATCCAGATCGGTACATACTTCTCACCATGGGAAATGTCGAAAAGTGGGCCAAGGACTTGGTAAGCTGCTCTCTCTTCGCCTTCTGGGAAGCTACATTGTTGAATGTTTTTCTTTTCTAGGCAACCCGAGTGGCCGGGGTCAGCTTAAGTTCACCTCCAGCATCAATCAAATACCTTACGCGGAAGAAATCGATGAGGGGCAAAGCCCCTACTGTGGACACTGAGAGCTCTGGGTCAGTATCTGAACTGGCGAAGTGGCTCATGGCCAGTCAGCAACAAGGAGCAAAAGGAGACACGCCACCCTCTTCTGTGTACGGCGATACTGTGGGTGATATTGGCGACTACTTGGACTTCATCTGTATTCCCCCCACAAGCGGCACAATATACTCACTACCCTGATTGAAAACGATATCGACTCATATAAAATGTTTAAAAATTTGTCCATCGAAGACCTCAAGGCCCTCGGACTCAATGTAGGCATCATAACCAAGCTTCGCAGCAATGTTAAAAAGTACAAAGCTCATCAATCCCACTGTGCCTGATGGATGTATGGCGGTGATTTCTCTTTCACCAACATTTCTTAGCTATCCTCACCCAGATTATCTGTCCGACTGTTTTCCCCTGTGCTGCTGTCTCCGAGCTATCCTCACCCAGATTATCTGTCCGACTGTTTTCCCCTGTGCTGCTGTCTCCGAGCTATCCTCACCCAGTTGATCTGTCCGATTGTTTTCCCCTGTGCTGCTGTCTCCGAGCTATCCTCACCCAGTTGATCTGTCCGATTGTTTCCCCTGTGCTTGCTGCTGTCTCCGAGCTATCCTCACCCAGTTGATATGTCCGATTGTTTTCCCCTGTGCTGCTGTCTCCGAGCTATCCTCACCCTGAATGCAAGAAATGTCTTTTGTCTGCTGTCTGATTGTCTCTGCTAGTGACTGGCCTGCAAAAACGATGGATGATTTTTTTGATCATCACATGTCTGAAATATAAGTCTTCAGTATCATCTTCGTACAACTCCAAGCTCCCTATCCCTTGGACTCCATTCAAGTGGAGGTATTAAATAATAAATCACTCGGACACTGAAAATGGCTAAGTCCCAAAGCACTTGGCCATTTTCAATGACTAAGTTTGAAGCAATGTATACAGTTTTTTTTTCAGTTGGAAGCATCTGTGCCATTATCAAGGGGCAAGCCACCTTGGTAACACCATTTTCAACGGCAAGGCTAACAATCTCTCTCTTCCAAATATTTTTGACAAGTCTCACTATTTTCTTATGTCTTAAAATCATTGAGTCCTAAATGGACAAACGCATATCTTGAAATTGAGCAGCAAACACAATCTTAACAGACCAATGAAGAAAACATGAGCATATAAAAGGCATATTCTAAGTAGACATGATAACAGAATCACTACTAGAAGAATCACAGGAATCAGGGGGGCAGTCGTATCCACAATTGCGATACAACTCATGCAATAAGGCAGGGGAAACCACGTCGTGAACGGTGAGTCGGATCGTCCATATGGGATCTGGATTGCTGACCAAGGCTTGAGTTCGACGTAGGTTGCTCTTGACTTGGGAAAAGCACATTTCAATCGGATTCAATTCCGGGCAGTATGGAGGCAAATAGATTAGTCTGACACCAGCGTCTTGGCAGAGCCTTGCAATCCTTCCCCCTTGTGAATCCTTGCATTGTCCATGACCAAGACCGAGTTGATGGCGGGGTATGGGTTCATGCGAGGAAGCTAAGAATATCACATCATTAGTGAGGAAGAAAGGGGATGATGCAGATTAAGAAATTGTAACTCACAAGCTTCCATTTCAAAAAGCGCTCAAACTCGCGCCGATTTACTGTTGATTCCTTGACATCCATTGCGATCACACCATGGTAGCTTATTGCAGGGATTAAACTGAAACGAGGTGCATTGGCATCATGAAGGAAACGTGCCGCTCTTGTGTTTCTCATAGACCTGGCAAAAGACCTCAACAAATCACGAGAACAGATGGATGATTCATCTGTTGAGTAGTCATGCCAGTCAGCAATAGTTCACACAAACTGGCAGATATAGAAAAGGAAATAAACCACTCACCTGTGAACACCAGATACTCAGCAGGCACGTTAGCCATTTTGCTTACAAAGCGACATTTGGCGAGAAGACTTTTGCGGATATTGACGGTATCGGGTTTTTCAATGTGATGTTGAGTGATCGAACAAGAGTTTCGTGCACACTGCTCAATCCAAGGAGAGTCCCCCGTGGTCGTAGAGACGCTCTCGTATCTCATCAAGGAAGAGGCCGGGCTCGGTGCGGACAAGTTCGACCATAAACTCACGATCTTCCGCTGATAATAAGCTGTTTCGCCCTTGGATTGCATATTCGTCCGGATCTCGGACGACACGCTGAGTTTCGTGGTATAATTCCGTCCATCGACTGAAGGATTGTCGCGAAACTGTGACTCCAAGTGATCGGCGGATGAAGCTATGAGAATGTTTTTGCAGGCTCATTCGAACTATTGCGATTTTTGTTGAAGCCTCGTACTTTCGGAAGACCATATTGAATGTGATTCTGGAGAGGATAGAATTGGATCAAAGGGGTGAGTGAAACTCTGGTGCAGGGGGAAAAGAGGTAGAAAATAATAATAAATGGGTGGGGTGGAATGTCGTGCAGAGAAGGGGGGGGGGGGAAAGGCAAACCGGGAACTGATCCTTTCTGATCATTACTTACTAAATACTAGCATGGGAGATTGTGCGTGAGATTCCCAGTCAAAAACTACCTGCCGAGAAAAACCCAAAACAGGTTTGCATGTTAAGTGCATAATCAACATCTCAGGTGGCTTTTCAAAGTCCAAGATTTTCCGAAAAGACAATACTTCGGATTTCAAGTGGCCGTGGTGTACCTGCCGAGAAAAACCCCAAACAGGTTTGCATGTTAAGTGCATAATCAACATCTCAGGTGGCTTTTCAGAGTCCAAGATTTTCCGAAAAGACAATAACAAAAGCCGTACATTTAGACATTCGGATTTCAAATTCCCCAAATAATATTTCACATTGTAAAATAACTTAGGCCGCATTTGTTAGTGTCATATGACGCATGTAATATTACGCTTTTCTTGGTTTTGAATGTTTGTGTATTTCACAAACAAAGTGATATTATTTCAATTCCCCACCAAAATAACCTGATCTTCATGAACATATTGCTCAACCTTATTTCACCCCTAATAATTTTTTATTGCAAAAAAGGTGTGTAATATTACGCACGTCACATGACGCTAACAAACATGGCCTAAAAACGATAATTTGATGGGCCAAAGATGAATTTATTGATGATAGAAGTGTACTATCTGTCTGCAAGTCTGCTTGCATTCATTCATGAAAAAAAATAATTTCAGGCAGAAATTTGGCCTGAAAGTTTCTGCTGAAAAGTGGCATGCACAAATCAAATTTTAAACCCACTATTATTGGCAATCTCTGTTTGATTTTGAGGATTTTTGTTCCTATTAAGAGTTATAATTTTGGTTGTTGGGTCCTCACTAGTTTTGGATTATCAGAAGGTATTTCTTGTTTCATTTCAATGCATTTTATTATTTTATTTATCTTTTCTTTATTTTTGGTAGTTTTAATACTATGAGCATCCAGTCAAAAGCTGTGATAAAGTCATTGATCTCAGAACTTGAACACTCTCTAGTAATGATGGTGTCATGTTGGAAAAACTGCACTCCAGCAGGTGCCTTTATAGACTCCCAAAGGTTCACTCACCTTTGGCTGGAGAAATGGAGGTGCACCAGGGCAGGGTCTCCAAAGCGCTGATTTAAGGCTTCATACTTTTACACAAGGTGATGGGTCCCCGCAAAAGCCACTTCTGATTATGCTCAACTGGTTATTTAGGCCCCAAAAGGCCATCCCAAATAAGGTTTTGGTGTGTGTGTGCCATCACCAGTTTTTGGATAAGAGTGCACATAGGTGGGGCAGGCACACTTTTGGCCTGTACCTAGTGGCGGCACTGACAACCAGATCTCCCATGTGCCATTCTCTGGTATCTGATCAGTCTCAGATCATAGAATCAGCATGATTATTCTTCTGCAATCATTTCCCACAATCAAGCTGGTTTTTGTTTTCTCCAGTCCCAGTTGTCACTTGTTGTTCTCTGATCTGCTCTCTTCCCAAAAAATCATTGATCTTTCTCTGGCTTGCCTTTTTCACTTTCTGTGTTCATTTTGGTCCCATTTTTGTGTTTCTTCTGTGTGAGATTTACTTTATTCTACCCATCAAGCAGTACTCACCACTTCCAAGGGCCAGATGGCAACGTTATACATTTCTGGAGTAATTCCCTCATGATTTCTGAATGTTAATTGTAGAGGATCCTAAAGAATTGAGATATTTTTTGAAAGATTGACACGCTTAAGTCACTACATTTCCCAGATAACCTTCATCCTCCAGCACGGCCTTGATGGCTGTTATTTTTGCTGTGGTGTGTAAATGTCTGTCAGTAGTTGTGGGCGAGGTCTGTTGAGGAACTCATGTTGCCAGCCCTGAGGCGACGGGACTTTCGACAAGACCGCCTCTGCCAGTCTAAAGTTTTTAGTAGGCCCAAGATAAGGTAGACTCTGGTAGAGTGCTCGGTCAAGCTTCGACTCACATCTTGTATGCATGGACTTGTGCACATATTGTCGACATGTAAAACGCCCTTTCATCACCCTTTCTTGGTAATCTTTGAATCCCCTCAGTTACGGCGCTCAGGAGATTCGAGGCGACAGCTAGCAACAGCGCCGAGCTGAAAGGGACGCAGGTTTGTCATTTGTCTACGCAGAACGAAACATGCCTTGCTTCTGCGAAGGAAGAAAGTACCGGGTAATATACTAGTATCTTGGGGTTGGTAGATATACGCTGGGGAAACTGTACATGTAGGCCCGCTGATATGCGTCTCCTGTTTATCCACACACTCTCCTTGACTCCAGCTCCCGGTGTCATGGATTCTTGGGACTGCTGTAGCTCTATAGCAGGGCTCAGTGATATCAAGAGAGGAGGCCGGTGGGAGATTGAAGGTTCAGTCTGCCGTTGTTTCCGGTCCTCATCAACTGAACCTGATGAGGCGCTGAGGACATCGTCGCAAGATTTGTTAGCTCATCAAACAGCTCAGACTATTGTTAGGCTTTTGCTTCTGTCCTTCCACTCAGCTTGCCTCTCTCCGAGTCTGGCCCTTATTAAGTCGTGTTTGTCTGCTCACTCTCTCCTGTAAATGGAACAATCCCACTCGAGCACCTAAAGAAACATCCAGCCTTCTCTGCACTGGGATCGAACGTAGATAGATTCAGCTCCTCACAAACATCCAGCCAAATATCTTTCTAGTAAGCCCGGTTCTTCTGACTCCTGCATTCTTAACTTTCTTTTCTCACCTCATCCTGACAACAGAAATTTGATCCCTAGCCCAAATAATAACTTCCATACTCAATCCGTCAAGCAGATTGTGCCTCCAAAGTAAAAATTTATCGACGCATTAACTTCTCTTGTCGCTCACATAAAGATACGTATTAATTACGACATTTTCGAAAAAACTCCTCTTAAATTACTCGAAAAAAAAACTGGGGGTGCCATATGACGTTGGAAGGTGTCCCAATCGGCAAGGCGATCCAAATTGTTACGTTCGCGTTTCTTGGAGAGCTTCTGAAGACGGGGGGAGTGCTTGGCTCTCTGATCGACTCTCTCTGTTCGCCGGAAGTCTGCATCAATGGTACTGCGAGCCAGTTATCCACTGGTGTTGTGTTGGACGAGTCTCCAATGGGCACCCTTCTTACGCCCGGCAGTTACTCCCGTTTTCAGGATGTCTCCTCACGCGCTCTGGCCAACCCGGGTTTCTCAGTCAACCAGCAAGCCGGTCTAATCGTTGCTCAACTGTCTCCGATGATCGCGTATCCACGCCCGGTCTACCAAGACCAGCCGCAACTGATCGGAGAAGACTTCGGTAAACCCAACACCCCCGTCGCATCATTCTTACTTGCAGAGGGTTATCATGCAGCCTTTGGGATCGGCGGTGCCGTGAAGGTGCTAGCCCATGACAGCTGCCCCGATACGAAGCAGTGGAGCCTCAAGGGCCTTGAGTTAATGTCAGTCGAGTCCAGCAATTGTCCAGGCGGGTGTGGCTCTGGCGGAAGTTGCAGCTCTAGTACGTCTGCATGTCAGTGCAAGACGGGCTATACCGGTCCACGCTGTGGTGAGTATATATTCCCTCGTGGCTCTGATCTGGTGCAACTCGAATATCCAGGCTGAGAATATCTGCTTCTATTCTTTCCGGCTTCACGTTTAAACTCCAGATTCATGTGCCAAAGGGTTCTTTGGACCCGACTGTCAGCCCTGCCCCAACTGTGATAAGTCGTCAGGAAATTATTGTGACGATGGGACAACTGGCACGGGGTCCTGCCTCCCCCTCGATTTAAGCAAGACACAGAAGAATTTGTTGTCTATTTCCCAAAGCAGTGCGTCCACTTCCTGAATCCTAATAATATTAATACTATGGCTTGTTTCATCAGAAAGTGGCCTCTTCTTTCCTTCGGCTGGCTCTCAACAATACTTTATTATACCTTGGCCACAGATTGCAATTGCTTGAACGGTGTCTGCACGGGTACAACAAGCTGTCTCTGCTCAGCTGGATGGACGACATCAGCCAATGGAACACTGTGTGCCAGCTGTAAGGATGGATTTTTCCTTGACGCTCACGGGGAATGTGCTGGTGAGCTCCTGATTCTCTCGATTGTGTTATCCCCAGTTGAGAGATGATCCTCCAGTCAAATCAGCGTACTGAGATTGTCTTCCTGCTCGGAACAACCACAACAAGCTTGCGGCCCTGCCTGTACCTCCTGCAATAGCCCCTCAGGCAGCTGCCAGTCGTGCGTCCCAGGATTCCAACTTTCGCAGAATGACTCAACAACTTGTCTGCCCTCCTCGATCAATCTCATCGGTGGCGCTCCAACCTCTTGCAACGATGGCTTCTTTAATTCTCACAATTCCACCTGCACACCCTGCGACCCTACCTGCAGCTCTTGTTTTGGTCCATCAGCATCCTCGTGCACCCGATGTGTTTCGCCTAAGGCGCTCCTGTCCACCGGCCACACCGACAACAACACGCTCGATGCCTCTTGCGTTGATGTCGATCCTAACACCGGTGTCTGCTCCTCCCCGCCCGGAAGCTTACTATTCCTCATGAACCAAAGCAAAGGAATCTGCGAGCCCGCTCCGCATCTTTGTTCGGCCGCTACCATTCCTGGGTTTTCTCTGCTACACCCCGATTCAACTAGCAGTGCCGGTGCTGTCTGTTCAGCATGCGCCCCTGGTGCGCTTCTTTTACCCGACCACCCGGACGGTGCTGTTGGCAAATGCGTCGGCGTCTGCCCTCATGGCACTTACAATGACCTCCGCGGCCATTGCTCACAATGTCCAGCCGGCTGTTCGACCTGCAACATAACTGAGGACGGGGCCCATCCACAGTGCCAGACTTGTGCGAACCCAAGCTCCTTCCTCTTCGAGGGTACATGTGTGGATGTATGTCCGACCGGCACCTTCGCCGGAGTGACGGCTAACGAGACACCCAAGACACCCAAGGGAGTTAACTCCTGCTTTCCTTGCTCAGCTTCATGCGGCGAATGCACCCAGTCCCCAACAAGTTGTCGAACGTGTCCGAAAAATCGCCCAGCCTTGGATCCCGCGACACAGACATGCGCCCTGGCCTGTCCCAAGGGAAAGTTTACCGATCCGAATGCGGGAGGTCGTTGTTCACTCTGTGAAGCCACCTGTGCGTCGTGCAGTGGAGCTGGATCTGGGGATTGTCTGAGCTGCAAAGCTGGAGACGTACTGCAGGAGGGCAAGTGTCTGCCAAGCACTTGTGCGAGCAACAGCACACACGTCGTCCACGGTTGGGGAATCTGCCTGGAAGACTTGCTAGCGGCCAGCCTGCACCACAACTCTCGAGGGGCTCCTTCATGGCTGATTGTGCTGGTAGCCATGCTACTCTCGACGACGCTCGGCTGTCTGTGTCTTCTTGTTTGGAGGCTCTGGCAGCAGAAGAAGCGGCAGCAGAAGACCAGGCGATTCGGGCACGGACTGGCGTCAGCAGACATCAAGCTCCATCAACTGGACGAGCGGAAAATCCCCGAGAACCTTCGGTCGAGCTGGAGATTCCATGACAGCTATTATCGGCCCGACTGGTGCGACGAAAGAGCCTCAACTGTGATCGACCCAAGTCGTTTGTCCAGGACCACAACTACACCGAGCGAATTCAAGATCAAGCGGAAGGTTGTGCCCACAGATGGCGGCATGGATGATCGAGACACTATGTCTATGTACAGTAACAGCGAACTCCCTGCTCGTGGCAACCGCTCTCCAAACCCTCCTGAACCCCGTCCCAATAACCAAGGACCCATCGAACAGCAGAACGCTAGCAAATTTCGCGTCCAATCTATCAGCACCCAGGGGACCGTTGGCCTCGAAAGTAACATGGGCAGGCGGTCAAGCTAGCTATCAGAGCCACATGCCGGTTCGCTTCCGTCAAAAAGTGCCCTTTCCGATTTAATAAATCTCATGTAGACATTGCTATTTTTTTTTTTACTTGTCCACCTTTCTTGTGTTTATTTTTATCATTACTGATCTGATATCCAACAAAATTAATTGAGCGTAAATACCAACATTCCTCTCCTGCAATAAATCTACACTTATTTGTTCCTACTCATTCCGTTCTTTTTTGTTTAATAAGAACCGCATCATACTATTTGTCGATTCCCAGACCCTTAGTCACAGCCAATCTTGATTATTGAATCTCTGGTCACTGGAAGTTCTATTATTGAAGGTGCCTGAATGTTTATATGGTCATTATGGAGGACCAGCACATCTGGTTGAAAAGTGTTTTTTTCCCAGTCTTGATCAAGATGCCGCAAAAATCGCTTGATGGCAAGATTACCTACCAATGTGACTCAAATATGCTGTTTTCCTCACAGGGAGAAAAAGATACCAATATCCTGTCAAATGTAAGTGAAAACATTAGTAATTTCTCTGAGGATTCTTTCTCCTTGATTGGCCTCTGTTAGACAATCTACAGATTTCTCCCATATGTTACTAAACTATCAAATTTTTTTGCTATAATGTGGTTATTCAATTTATACTAGGGCTCTATATTTAGAAGCTTTTGGAGCTTCCAGTAGATTAATGTCAATTTTTGTGCTGTCAGTACTCACATAACTCTGACACTATTACTTAAATCAATGAATCATTCTAAATTTATAATCAGGTTAAATGAATTTATTTCTATGATCTCAGAAGCTGTGTGATGCATTAATAATGTTAGGAGTTGTTATAAGGTTAACCATAAAGTGATTACAACTTTTAACAAAATTAAATGCATAATTCAAGCACACACTTTATGGCATCAGTGATTCTAATGTTATTCTATAGATGAAATATAATAATTAGAATGAAGGAATAAGATAAAAGGACAAAATATCAAAGAATAATACAAAACCTGGCAAAAAATTTGAGGGGTATACAAAACTAGGCAAAACTAAACAAAACTGGGCATAAGTACTTTCAGCGGTTCTGATGAATACTACTACTTTTGAAATGAAAATAAGGTGTTATTTCCTTTGTATTCAACAAAATTAAACTTTTCAGAATTTATTTGAGGAGTTGTGCAAAATGCAACTACTTGAGGAATGTCAAGTATGGTGATATTACCTCTGTGATTGACACCCTTCATAACACATCTCTTGTTCCTACAAATCTCCCTGTTTATTTCATAATTATTCATAAAACTGTTCTGATACACTCACCAATGTACTGCTCTGCTTTGGATGTGATCATTGTTTCTCTTCTTCCTTACATTATAGCAACACATCATGAACATACCCTAATGAAAAATGTGTTATTTTGCTCCATAATTTCACACTTGACTCTTATGTGGCAGATAGGTCACAATAAATACACCAAAAACAAATAAAAATGAAAACCAAATTTTACAGCTTTTATTTTTGCATGGGTTAAGAGACTTCATAACAGATCACACAGTCTGAGACTGGATTAAGTGGAGCAAAATTTCAACACCTCTTACTCAAATGGAGCTGTCTTTGTCCAAATTTTGATCCACTGTGTGTGGGTTTTACAAATATTTGTTTTATGAGACGGATTATGGTTGTTTAAAGGCTTACAATGATGTTGTTTTCATCCTCTAGAAACTCTATAATGTTTATGCTGTCCATGTTTGTGATATTGTAGAAAAAAGTATGAAAAAAAAAAGAATGGTGTGTGGTACAAGCAGAGAGTGCTGGTTATTGTAGTGACCAAGACATAACCACAAGCTTTGGTTGAAAAGGATCACTGCTGCTCATATTGACAGGCCATAAATGGCACTTGGTGATACTCCTGTGAAATATTGGAACAGGTGCTTGCAGGCTACCAGACTGCCAGACTGCCAGAGAAGCTGTAAGTTTCAGATTTCCATGATGATCTTTCACTCCCATCCCCTCTTGTGTATCTTCCTGTAATTCTTTCCCACAATCCACTCAAGGGAGCATGCTGGGACAAGATGGATAACAATGGAGAACAAGGGGTCTTTGAGGCAGCAAGGGACAGTGATTGGGATGGTGGACTGGGTAAAAAAGAGGATAAAAAAGGAGTGTTTCCACCAAACTGCTGTGAGTGCTGGCCTGCTTAGAGGTTCTGCATCAGTCATAGTTTTTAACCATTCATCTGCTCATTGAGAGTTTCATGTTGCACCAATGTGGATCTTCTTAGTAATGTGATTTGCACAAAGAGAGCCAAAACAAATGATGATTGCACCTAGGATTTATAATGGGACTGTTTATATACACATGCTCTGAGAGGGGCCTAAGGCCATGAGACAAAGCAACTGTCGGGGCATTTTGGCGGGGCATCTTGGGCGGCCATGTTGAAATGTTTCTGGTTTCTTTTTGCTTGAACGCACCGCGGTGCACCCATCGATCATTTCCTGGCGTTGGTCGCATTTGCACAGGTAGACGAACAGAAATTTGTGGCCTTCACAGTGACCCAGGAGTGTGCCGTGGGTGCATCGGCGTTCAACGTCGCACCGGACGGGGTGGCTTGTGCCGGCGGTACTTTCATTAAGGACACATTCAGCATTCGAATTCGGGGCGTCGCATTTAATGCATCTCGCAGCCCGGTATTCACGGACGGTCGCGTAGTCCTGAGCCCCGTGGATGACGCCGAACACCATCGCAATCACGATGAAACCAAATCCGCAGTGTCGCATGGTTGTGTGATGGCCTGCGCTCGAGCCTGTGTATGATGTTCGTGGGTGAGGCGGGGATCGAACCTGAGGTCTGGCTGAGCACTGAGGTGGTGTGGTGATGGCTGGCCGAAGGATTCTACCGCTGGGACAGGTTGCCGTGGGATCAGAGGGCATTTCTGGATGATAAACTTGATGGTCTGGAGAAGGACTCGCCGCATATTTTTGGAGACTTGAACTATTTATTGCAAGCTAATAAGTTAAACATATTCTTGCAAAGTTGGGTTGGCTTCACTACATAATAATGAATCCTTCCTCCATGGTTCATCTTTCTTGTTGAACTTATGGGTAGTCTTTTGTTCAAGCAACACGAGCCTGATCATCTGGGCACCCGCGTGCACTTGGCTGGTGTAATTATGAAGACACATGACACTTTGGGAATACATAAGGTGACCGGAATTCGGATT
The DNA here is from genome assembly GCA_004348175.1 of Puccinia novopanici. Lineage (NCBI taxonomy): Eukaryota > Fungi > Basidiomycota > Pucciniomycetes > Pucciniales > Pucciniaceae > Puccinia > Puccinia novopanici. The sequence goes on along the minus strand of SMGU01001953.1, from coordinate 1,110 downwards.
GACTGCTGGGGACCACCGTTTGATTTGTATTGGGGTTCTGTGGTTTCACTTGCAAAGCGGCAGCACACGTTTTTACTTGTTGGAACAGGATTTGGCAAAAGCCAGATCCCAGAGATGTTTCATAACATTTTTCCACCTTCTAGGAAGGCCATAGTCATAGTTCTGAATCCTTTGGACTCCCTTGGTGACAATCAGGCAAGTTTATTTGCTGTTCCATATTAATGTGCTATACTGATACATTTCTTGCGTTCAGGTTGAAGAAAAGGCCAGTTTGAATATCAGTGAAATAAATCTTACAAAGATGCGACTAAATGAGCACACAGAATCAAAAATCTTGCATGCAAGGAGATTACTCCTTCATATACTTGGTGAGTATGTGATGTAAAGACATTGAAACATTTGGTTATTTTACAATTATCTAATTTTGTCTAACTTGTAGATCCCTGAAGTGTTTTTGAACAGTCCTATATTTCACCGAATCTTCTTCAACAAAACTTTTCAGTCTTGTTTAGTCCTCCTGGTAATTGATGAGGTGCACATGGTCTACATGTGGGGTCTAGTGAAGAGCGGAGAAGCAAAACTCCTCAACTTACATGGGAAGCATCAGGACTTGGGACCCTTTTGGCTGTGTTATGGAGAGCTTGCCAAGCAATTGATGGCAACAAATGGTGTTCCAATACTTCAAATGTCTGCTAATTGTCAACCCCAAGTAATCAAATTGATTCTAAATAACTTGAAGATCAAAGAAGACAATATGAAAATTATTTGGGGAGAACTCACCCAAAAAGAAATCACCATAGTCCGAGTTCAAATGAAACACTCGCTTGCTTCATGCAACAATCTTCTTCATCTTTTTGGGCCAAAGTCAGTAATACCTGATGAGAGTCTTGTTCCAACTCTCATTTATTCGACTACTTGTGCTTTGACAATGCAATCATTGTCTTTTATCAATGATGCAAGGAGGACTCCTGGAGGGAATAATGAGCCCAACAGCAGCTTTGCAAGGCGATTCCATGCTTGCACTGGTGATCAAGAAAAGGAAAAAGTCATCAATGACTTCAAACACAGGTTGTTTCCTGTAATTTCAAGTACTATGGCCCTTGGCCTTGG
>SMGU01001950.1:0-34681 GCA_004348175.1 Puccinia novopanici | reverse complement strand
GGTGGGCCAGCTACGCTACCCGTAGCGTTAGCGTAGCGTAGCGTTAGCTTATTAAGCTACGCTACATTAAAGCTACCGTTAGCGCCAAATTTTGACAACTAATGCTACAGGATTTTGAAAAACAAAATGTAGCTTTAGCGTAGCGTTAGTTGTGCTCCCCAAAGTACAACTAACGCTAACCAGATTTCCCGTTAGCGGTGTTGTAGCGGTGTTAGTTGTCAAAAAACTACGCTAACAAGTAGCGTAGCTTTTGAATCAGCTACGCTACAGGTTAGCGTAGCTTCAGCTACGCTACAGTTAGCGTAGCTTCAGCTACGCTACAGGTAGCGTAGCTTCAGCTACGCTAACGCTACATGTTAGCGTAGCTGAAGCTACGCTAAAGCTACATGTTAGTGTAGCTTCAGCTGCAAGGTGGCTGTATGAGCTATGCTAACAATTATGACATTGATTTTGGAAATGGAACTGGTCTGTAGCATGAGTTTGACTAGCACAAGCCAACCAGAAAAAACAAGTCAGTCAAAATATCAAAAAAGTGGACATTCACATTTTTTTTTTTTTAATTTTTTTTACTTTTTTTTTTTTTTTTTTTAAAAAAAAAAAAAAAATTGATTTTTTATTTTATTTTATTTTTTTTTATTTAATTTCTTTTACTTTTTTTTTTTTTTTTTTTTTTTTTTTTTTTTTTTTTTTTGTAGCTGAAGTGTAGTAAAAACTTAGATCTGTGGTCAAATTGGTTCTATTAGTATATCTGGAGTCATAATTTGAGCTTCCTGAGGTGAGGTGTGGTCCACAGGGCTCAATTGGCATGATCGTTCTGCCTGGATCTAATTGTACCCAGTGGATCACATTTGACCTCAGACAGACCAAAATTCTAGTCCTGCTATACCATATGAGGATACAAACTTGAAATTCACATCAACCATGAATAACTGTGTCAACACATCAATCGTTCACTTGTTTACAACAGTCCATTCCATCACTTTTCATTTGTAAGACTCATCATCATCAATTTATTTAATGTTTTCTTTTAAATTTTTCATTTATCTTGTTTGACTGTAATATCGTTCTTGGTATAATGACTCTAATGATGAATGGCAGACCACGGGGACATTCACTCATGGACACATTCATTCATGACAGTTGTTATATTAGGGATGAGAAAACAGCTCAATCAAAATAAAATTTGAAAGCCTTTACATCACATGTTTGTTAATAATCATTCATTGGTCAAGCATTAAATGTTTTCCTTGTAAATTCATCTTTTATCTTTTTTGACTGTAATATCGTTCCTGTATGATGACTCTGATGATGAATGGAAGACCACGGGCGGATATTCTCCATGGACACATTCATTCATCAGAGTTGTTATAATAGGAATGAGAAAACAGCTCAATCAAAATAAAATTTGAAGCAAGCAAGTGACCAATTGTTTGATCCTAACCAATGTAGCCCAGAAGCTATCATCATTCCAGTTGATAAATTGGTTAGTGTTGTGTAGTGAAGTGCAGCATAGTGTAGTGTAGTCTGTAGCACAGTGTAGCGTAGCGTAGTGTGTGAGTGTAGCGTAGCGTAGCGTGTGAGTGTAGCGTAGCGTAGCGTAGTTCCCAGTGAGCTACGCTACGCTACTTGTTAGTTGGAAAAAAGTTACGCTACAGATTCTTCAAAATTCTGTTAGCTCAAGAAAAGCTACGCTAACAGTTAGTGTAGTGGAAAATATTTTCAACTAACGCTACAGAAAAATTTCAAGGAGAATTTTCCGCTACGCTAACTGTTAGTGTAGCGGAACAATATCACAACTAACGCTACACAAATTTGGAAGAGAAAAAAAACCGCTACGCTAACGGTTATCGGCCATGTAGCGTAGTGTAGCGTAGCGGCCCACTGTTGATAGTAACATGCTTAGGTGAAACTAATGTTGGCTGAAAAAAATTGATAAGTCAATTGATATCTTGGTGAAAGGGTATATGATGCAAAGACAAAAAAAAGGGATCAAATTTGAAAATTTGTACAGGAAGACAAGGAAAGCAGAAAAAAAAGCTAAATTCACTGCAAAAGAAAACTCCTGTGTGGAAAAAATGTTTTCCAATAGGGGGTACTAATACCTATTGCTTTGGTCACCATTGGGGAATAAGTGCAGAGGGTGTTTAAGTATAAAGAAATTGCTTACTTGGAGGTTATAATGACCTGAAAGGATCCCTGGAGCTGGAATGCTCAACATAATCTTCCATTTGTCTGAAATATTGGTGCATGGGTTGTAATGCCAATTGGATTGATCCTCTAAGAAGAATGAGGTTCAGGAAGTGATGTCACTCAAGAAAGAGGATCTGGCATGTGCTATGGCATTTAAAATTAAAATTTGTGTTATTTATTTTGGGAGAAGTCAAAATGCTGTCTTTGTGGGGATCCTCACCTCATGATGTTGGAAAGGAAATTGAAAGAAATTTCAGTATCCTATTATTCAAAATGAAAGATTTGGGGAGAATTTCACAAGGGCTAAGGAATTCCAGGTTTTGGAAGTATGGAATGGCATACAATTGAGAGTAGTGGGTTCTTTTCAGAAGCTGTACCAATGTGGGCCACTGTGCTTTTTTGGTAAAAAAAAATATAGCTTAGTGGCCAGTTTTTCCCTGCCAGTGCTGTAATGTTAGCAGCTCCAAAAAGATACTACAGCCCTTGGTGGTACTTTTCCGCTGAAAACCACTGTAGCAAGGCATTTTTTGGGCCTTGCTACATTAGCATTAGTGCAAATCTGCTAACAGCTATAACAAAAATTGTAAGCTGTGAGCAGATTTGTGGCGCTATGCTATGCTACACTAGGTTTACTGTTAGCATAGCAGGCCCAGTTCTGGCTGTACCAGCCATAAATGAATTTGATCCTGCGAATCAATGTGAAACATTGTGAGCCTGTGCCTCAATAGTGGCAGCAGGACACAAGTTGGTTTGTTAAATAAAGTTGTATTTCTTGAAAAGATACACAACTATAGATAACAAGGCTAGATAAAAGAAAAGAAAAGATCTTTTTATTTTTATTTTTTATTTTTTATGTTTTATTTTTTATACTCCACTGTCTTATCTCTAAGCTAAGAAAGCTGAGGGCAGGAGGACTGAGAGCTCAACAGATCAACTCTAGGAGAGGACTGGAGAAAGCTGTGTAATCACTAGCCTCTTCTGGATGACTCAACAGAAGGTCCACTCTGGATGACTCAACAGAGGGTCAACTGGTATGAGAAGACTCAAGACCAGGCCCAAGATTTTTTAGGGAGTTGACCCAAGGCTCTTTAACTGGAAACCTATGTGGTTGTTTATTGATAAAAACACAGAAAACAAGAGGAGTAAGAAGAAAAGGAAAAGAAACAGGTGAGTAGCAAAGGTGGTTCATAACCACCTAGTGAGGAGAGAAAGAAACAGAGAAGAGAAAGATCAACAGGAGAGGTGACTTACTGGTAAGTGATGATGACACTGGATGCAGTGGGAAAATGACTTAGCAATGAGGGACCTCTGGATTCCTGGTGAGTGATCTGTTCTGGTTCTGGTTGATGTCTGGCCTGAGGTTAAAATTTTCACTGAGCTTTGATTATCCACCAGTGGGATTAGAGTTATATTGAATATATTCAATTAGAGCTAGAAAATCATTCTATTTTCAACCTTGATTATTTCAGGCATTCATCACAACTATATCACACATCATGCATTGTGCATGGGTAGAAAAATGAGGAGAATATGATAAAAGATTGTATTCAATCCTAAGAAATATATCTTAAATAATAAAAACTCTTGTTTAAGAGAGAAGAAATAAATTTATTTATTTACAATTGAAGCCTTTTGGACAGGCTTGCTGTCTCTAAGGCTGACAAACATTGTGCCAAACTAGTGTTTCAGAAAAATAGAATAGAAAGCAGAGATTCTTGAAGTAAATGAAGTAATTTAAGGATGGATGATAGCTGGTCTGCTTCAAGGTGGCTGAATAGAAAGTCTGTGAAGGGTTTTGGACTAATTTAGAATTCTTTGTGGACCTCCATGAGGCCCAGTCCATTCCAAATTTTCTTTTGTACACTTTTCAGAAGGGGTTTCTACTAGCTATAAACCCCTTCCTAGGAGGGACATGGAAACATTTTCATATCTCATAGGTATCCAGTCCAGTGTAAAGGCTTCAAAATGAAAAAAGACATGCCTTGTAACATAAATTAAGTTACTCCTATGTGCAGGCAGAAATCTACACAAGAGCAGGCAGAGACTAGTGCATTCTTTCAAGAAATAGAAAGAAGCTGCATCTGTAAGTCATGGCAATATAGCTTAGTGCCAGAGATTTGATCTGACAGAATGAATCATTTCACACAGATTTAAAGGACGTACAGAACAGTCAGAACAATCAATAAGCCTTAGAACTACCAGTGAAAAAAAAGGCATAGTTGTAAGAAAGATTTTCTGCCTTAAGTAAGGCAATGGAAAGATCCTGACATTAATGATTCATTGCAGTTTGAAATACAAGACATTCCATTCATTACCATAATTATGCTTGGGTCTTCAAAATGCAAACCAAAGAATTGAAGGTGCAACCCACCCAAGTGTCATGAGGACGTCAGGATGGGCCGCACCTTCAAAAACCATGTTGCAAGGGTGGGTCACACCAACAGTGGGCCGCTACGCTACATGGCCAATAACCGTTAGCATAGCGTTTTTTTTTTCTCTTCCAAATTTGTGTAGCGTTAGTTGAGATATTCATCCGCTACACTAACAGTTAGCGTAGCGGAAAATTTTCCTTGAAATTTTTCTGTAGCGTTAGTTGAGAATATTTTCTGCTACACTAACAGTTAGCGTAGCTTTTCTTGAACTAACAGAATTTTGAAGAATTTGTAGTGTAGCTTTTTCCCAGCTAACAGACAGCGTAGCGTAGCTTAATAGGAGCTATGCTACGCTGCGCTACAGAACTAACAAATAGCTAACAACTGAATGCTAGGATCAAAAGTGGGCCGCTACTCTACACCAACTCACTGAAACAAACACATGACTAAGATTTTTGTGATAAGAGATAAAATCATTTTTAAAATCAAAAAATCAAATAGATTATTAACATCAAACAATCTAATGGAGTTCAAATTAGAATTTGAAAATCAATCAGATTCAAACATTTAAGATTCTCATTACTTTTCCTAGGTGACCCCAGTACTTCAGAATTGAGAAGTCTTTTGGAAATGAAAACAATCAAATTGAGTTCAAAGTAGAGGTTGAAGATCAATCAGATTCAGACTTTTAAGACTCTCAAAACCTTTCCTGGGCACCTAAATGACCCCCAGTACTCCAGAATTGAGAACTCCTTCAGACATGAAAACGATCAAATTGATTTCAAAGTAGAACTTGAAGATCAATCAGATTCAGACTTGTAAGACTCTCAATACCTTTCCTGGGCACCTAACTGACCCCCAGTACTCAATAATTGTCTTTTAGACATAAAAACAATTAAATTAATTTCAAAGGAGAAGTGAAAGATCGACCAGATTTAGACTTTTAAGACTCTCAATACCTTTCCTGGGCACCAAACTGACCCCCAGTACTCTGGAATTGATTAGTCTGTTAGAAATGAAAAAGAATGAGTGATTGAAAAACAAACAATGAATGAGTTTTAAATAAAATGTGATGAAAGAGAATGAATGAGCTTAATAATTTAAACGATTGATGTATTAAGAGATTTAGTCATGGTTGATGTTGCTATTCAAGGTTTTTATTCTCATATGGTAGAGCAAGAGTCAAAATTTGATCTGTCTGAGGTCAAATGTGATCCACTGGGTACAATTAGATCCAGGCAGAACAATCATGCCAATTGAGCCCTGTGGATCACACCTCACCTCAGGAAGCTCAAATTATGACTCAAGATATACTAATAGAACCAATTATGACCACATATCTAAGTTTTTTTACTACACTCAACAGTGGGCCGCTACGCTACACTACGCTACATGGCCAATAACTGTTAGCATAGCGTTTTTTTTTCTCTTCCAAATTTGTGTAGCGTTAGTTGAGATATTCATCCGCTACACTAACAGTTAGCGTAGCGGAAAATTTTCCTTGAAATTTTCTGTAGCGTTAGTTGAGAATATTTTCTGCTACACTAACAGTTAGCGTAGCTTTTCTTGAACTAACAGGATTTTGAAGAATTTGTAGCATAGCTTTTTCCCAGCTAACAGACAGCGTAGCGTAGCTTAATGGGAGCTACGCTACGCTGCGCTACAGAACTAACAAATAGCTAACAACTGAATGCTAGGATCAAAAGTGGGCCGCTACTCTACACCAACTCACTGAAACAAACACATGACTAAGATTTTTGTGATAAAAGATAAATTCATTTTCAAAATCAAAAAATCAAATAGATTATTAACATCAAACAATCTAATGGAGTTCAAATTAGAATTTGAAAATCAATCAGATTCAAATATTTAAGATTCTCATTACCTTTCCTAGGTGACTCCCAGTACTTCAGAATTGAGAAGTCTTTTGGAAATGAAAACGATCAAATTGAGTTCAAAGTAGAGGTTGAAGATCAATCAGATTCAGACTTTTAAGACTCTCAAAACCTTTCCTGGGCACCTAACTGACCCCCAGTACTCCAGAATTGAGAACTCCTTCAGACATGAAAACAATCAAATTGAGTTCAAAGTAGAACTTGAAGATCAATCAGATTCAGACTTGTAAGACTCTCAATACCTTTCCTGGGCACCTAACTGACCCCCAGTACTCAATAATTGTCTTTTAGACATGAAAACGATTAAATTAATTTCAAAGGAGAAGTGAAAGATCGACCAGAATTAGACTTTTAAGACTCTCAATACCTTTCCTGGGCACCAAACTGACCCCCAGTACTCTGGAATTGAGTAGTCTGTTAGAAATGAAAAAGAATGAGTGATTGAAAGACAAACGATGAATGAGTTTTAAATAAAATGTGATGAAAGAGAATGAATGAGCTTAATAATTTAAACGATTGATGTATTATTAAGACATTTAGTCATGGTTGATGTTGCTATTCAAGGTTTTTATTCTCATATGGTAGAGCAAGAGTCAAAATTTGATCTGTCTGAGGTCAAATGTGATCCACTGGGTACAATTAGATCCAGGCAGAACAATCATGCCAATTGAGCCCTGTGGACCACACCTCACCTCAGGAAGCTCAAATTATGACTCAAGATATACTAATAGAACCAATTATGACCACATATCTAAGTTTTTTACTACACTACAACTACAAAAAAAAAAAAAAAAATTGAAAAAAAATTAAAATTAAAAAAGCAAAAGAAATTAAAAAAAAAATTAAAAAATTAATTATTTTTTTTTTAAAAAAAAGTAAAAAAAAAAAATGTGAACGTCCACTTTATTTTGATATTTTGACTGACTTGTTTTTCCTTGGTTTGCTTAGTGCTAGTCAAACTCATGCTACAGACCAGTTCCATTTCCAAAATCAATGTCATAATCATTAGCATAGCTCATACAGCCACCTTGCAGCTGAAGCTATGCTAACATGTAGCTTTAGCGTAGCTGAAGCTACGCTAACATGTAGCTTTAGCGTAGCTGAAGCTACGCTAACATGTAGCGTTAGCGTAGCTGAAGCTACGCTAACCTGTAGCGTAGCTGATTCAAAAGCCACGCTACTTGTTAGCGTAGCTTTTTTGACAACTAACACCGCTACAACACCGCTAACGGAAAATCTGGTTAGCGTTAGTTGTACTTTGGGGAGCACAACTAACGCTACGCTAAAGCTACAATTGCTTTTTTTCAAAATCCTGTAGCGTTAGTTGTCAAAAATTAGCGCTAACGGTAGCTTTAAGGTAGCGTAGCTTAATAAGCTAACACTACGCTACGCTAACGCTACAGGTAGCGTAGCTGGCCCACCGTTGCTACACTACAACTACAAAAAAAAAAAATTAAAATTAAAAAATTAAAAAAAGCAAAAGAAATTAAAAAAAAAAATTAAAAAATTAATTATTTTTTTTTTAAAAAAAAGTAAAAAAAAAATGTGAACGTCCACTTTATTTTTTTATTTTGACTGACTTGTTTTTCCTTGGTTGGCTTAGTGCTAGTCAAACTCATGCTACAGACCAGTTCCATTTCCAAAATCAATGTCATAATCATTAGCATAGCTCATACAGCCACCTTGCAGCTGAAGCTATGCTAACATGTAGCTCTAGCGTAGCTGAAGGTACGCTAACATGTAGCGTTAGCGTAGCTGAAGCTACGCTAACCTGTAGCGTAGCTGATTCAAAAGCTACGCTACTTGTTAGCGTAGCTTTTTTGACAACTAACACCGCTACAACACCGCTAACGGGAATCTGGTTAGCGTTAGTTGTAATTTGGGGAGCACAACTAACACTATGCTAAAGCTACAATTGCTTTTTTCAAAATCCTGTAGCGTTAGTTGTCAAAAATTAGCGCTAACGGTAGCGTAGCTTAATAAGCTAACACTACGCTATGCTAACGCTACAGGTAGCGTAGCTGGCCCACCGTTGGTCACAGGTTGAATTCCTTAAAATGTGGAATACTTTTATTAATTTTTTGATGGTCAAATTGATGAATAATTGATGATAATAAATTTTCTTCCTCCACATTTTAGAGTGGAGAATTTAATGGTCAAGTTTATTTTCCCCAAAAAATTATTTTGATGCATTTGGCAATACACATGGATTTCTGGTGGTTTTTTTTTTTTTTTTTGGATTGAAAAAAATAATAATTTTGTTCATTTTAAATTTTAATCCTAAACTTTCAATAGTTTCAAGAAAAAATGGTTTAATATATTCAAGTTTAAATTTAAACAATATTGAGAAAAAACTGCAGAAAAATTCCAAAAAAAAAAATGACACCCCAAAAAAGTGAGATTTATTAAATTTAACCTGAAATAAATTTAACCATTGTTTTTTAAATTATTGAAAGTGTGGGAATAAAATTTGAAATTACCGAAATTCATTGCTTTTCAATCCAAAAAAACATTCAGAAATCCAGGTGTAGTGCCATAAATATCAATATATATATATATTTGGGAAAATAAACTTTACCATTAAATTCTCCACACTAAAATGTGTATGAAAAAATTTATTAACATCAATTATTCCTCAATTTGACCCCAAAAAAATTAATAAAAAATATTCCACATTTTAAGGAATTCAACCTGTGACCCACCCTTGCAATGTGGTTTTTGAAGGTGTGACCCATCCTTATTTCTTCATGACACTTGGGTGGGTTGAACCTTCAATTATTTGGGTTGCATGCTGAAGACCCTTGTGCTTTTAGTCAAGCCTGCCTGGGCAGCGGCAAATTTCTGGCCTGCTTTCAGGTACAATTATATCTTATCTTGTAGACATTCTTCACTGTCAAAGCTTGTCTCATTCTTTTTCATATCTACTTACAGAAATATGATTTCAGTTTATCCAATTCCTTTAATTATATATCAGGTATTACATAATCTGGGATAGGATTTGTGAAACCTAACATATGCAGGGGCTTTACAGCCTTGTTCAAAGTACTGACCTAAAAACCAAAACAAAAACTCCAAACTCAACAAGGTTATATTTTTGAACTCTGCACAACTGTGCAAATCAAAAAAATGTAATAAAAATAATGAATACATACATTAGCCACTGGGGAAAGCCCCATGTGCACAATTTGTCTTTGCAGGCAGGACCGGATGGAACTATGCCATACGTAACTGTACTTCTGAAAAACCATGCGGCTATTACAGACGACCAAAATCCAAAATTTGCATGCTTTGTAGTCAGTCTTTATACGTAAACAGGGAATTTGGCACAAGAAGATTACCAAGTAAAGATGGATTGAAGGTGGTGAGGCAAAATACTGGAGAAATGTGGAGCGGGTGTGTTGTTGAAGTGCTATACCGCTGCCGGAGGAATGGGTGGGCAACCGGGCTAGATGCTTCCACCCCGGCCAAAACAATGGGAAGAAACTTTCGGGGGCCAAAAAAAATTGGCGCGAAAAAAAAAGTGAAATCCGCAAGCTTTTTTGGATAGCTGTATATTTTTATATGCGTCGGTCATCGGTGTGTAGATAGGTGTAGATCCCGCCGGAAGATTGAATATTCTCTGTGCAGTCGGGAACTCTGCCGGACAGTCACCGAACACCGAACCACAACGGGTGAGTCACCTGCAATTCATCCCACTCCGCACTCGGTAGGCGTGGTTGATAAAGCTGTGGATAACTTGAGGCACTCGCTGTAGTCGTGGACAAATAGCCTCACCAACATCATCGGAGGTAGGTTTGACTGGGCTTGTTTTTATCAAGATTTCGGATAAATGCTGACTTGATCGCTTGTTGGAACAGTAATCTCTTGACACGTATATCGTATTCAGATCATGCCCCATGCCTCCGAGTCGGGTTCTGACACAGTTCAACCGAGGTTCGTCCGGCTATGTTGGATCGATTTGACCGGGCGAGTTCGGTGTAGAGTAGTGCACAAGACGAGGTACGAAAAGATGATTCAATCGCCGCCTGCATCTATTCTGTCTTTACCAGGTTAGTACCATACCCTTTCGTTAAGCCCATCATGCGCTCCAAACACATGCGTTTCACTCGTTTTTTTACCCATCGTCTTCTGCAGCTTGCGTGATGGGATTGGGGCATCATGACGAACTGGCCCCCGGCTTCGGTTCCTCAGGAGATCTTTACCTGCAACCCGACAAGATTTCCTACCGAGTATTGACACACTTTCCTAGCCACGCCATGGTCATGTGCAGTCTCCTAAGACGAAGAGAGCCGGACAGTCATCAAGCATCTGATCACCACTCCAGCCACTTTTCACCTTACCCACTATGTCCTAGATTCATCTTGAGTTCAACTCTCCATTCTGGAATAGCCGAAAGTGGGTCTCCTACTTGATTGGTTTCGAGATTGAAGTTGTATTACTCAAGTCTCTCCAGCCTCTCGAGCCAGTTGACGGTGGAGCACACTGTTGGAGCAGCGCTTCTAGCTTCAGAAATGGCGCCGCAGGTTTAGCATGCATAGAGAAAGTGGTTCGGCACCTTGAGGAAGCAAATATCTCTGTAGAGCAATGGCACGCTGGCAGCGCCCTGGGCAGGTTAGCAACACTTCAAATTTCTCACTCAGGGCGGATATCCAACGCAAATGTTCCTTCATTACTATCCAATTATCGCATCAGTTCGAGCTTGTCCTCAGTCCGCACGCGCCTTTTCAATCGTGTGATGAACTGATATACGTCAAGGAGTTGATCTATAGTGTTGCTCACGAGATGGGTCTAAAAGCGACATTCGCACCGAAGCCCTTCCAAACTGCACGTCAGTCAATCCGTCTCTCTTACAAATCCCATCCTCTCTTTTGGGATTGCTAATCAGTCATTGACTTGGAGTTCGTAGGCGGTACTAAATCGCCCGTACATGTTCTCTGCATAAAAAAAACAAGGTAAGACATTACCTTAGCGCCTGCTCCAGAGCAATTACTCGTGCAGCTCTGTCAACTTGATTTTTTCCTACTGCCCTCTGGTTAATTCACTGGTGATTTTAGCAATCACCAGACAGTTTATCGCAATCGGGAAATTCTTCAGCTCTTCTCCGCCACCACTGGTCAGTTCTTCTTCGAAAGACATTTATCACGATACTTCCTATCATATTCCAGTTCTGCCAAGAGGAACCCGAACTGAAAAAACCAAAATTCCAACATGAAGCTAGATCGAGTACCACCGTGAATTTCATCGAAAGTCACTGGCTAGCAGGTATGAACTGCTGCTCGTTTTCTCTCCTTACCCTTCTCTCAAGTTAATTCAGTATTGTCGACCCAAAATACGAACTTGGGCTCCGCCCGACTCACATCTTATGTATAGGCGTATTGTTACACTTGCCTGCGATCACAGCATTCTTGCAACCTTCGTCATTCTCATATGACCAAGTAGCCAAGAGTTTCTGGAGTGATGGGACCTGGGCCTTTTGGGGCACTGGCAACAGGAATGAAACATCTCGCTGAAGCCTTTTAGTGGCAATTATCTCTGTTCTAATCTTATTTTTATTTTTACTTTTTATTTCTATTTCCATTTTAGGTCAGCTCCCGTTCGACTTTGCACATCAGCTGCTGCATCTGATGTGGCAGTTACCAAGCATTTCGAATTGGCCACCTGCGATGCCACTACCAACGTTTATTTGGCTTTGAGTGCTATTTTGACGGCCGGTCTGCTAGGCATTCGTAAGTCGGACCATCTCTTGATCGCACTGATTGAGCTTTGTTGAGAGATATCGTGCGGCTGGTGCTGTCAAATTCTTTTCATGTTAGAGACGCCTATCGAGCTGCTCCAACCTGATTGTCGTGGTGAGCGTCTTCGGGGTGCTGCGCTTTTTCGTCGAATTCTAACTTGATCGAAATAAACCAATGTACTATCTAACAGTTGACGTGAACAAGATGACGTTGCAAGAAAGACAAGCTCACAAGATCATCTCACCTCTACCTCGGAGTCTAGATGAAGCTTTGGTTGCTCTGGAAAAAGATACCACATTAAGTAAAGCACTTGGTCAAGTCTTTGTGCGTGCATATACCACAACAAAGCTCGTACGTCAGTTCACAGTGATATTGGCTTTCCCCACTCACATGACCCTGCCAGTTGAAAGTTTTCTATCTCTGTTTTCAGACTGAAATCGAACGCTACAAGGCTCTATCATGTGAAGAGCAGAAACTGTTTGAACTGGAACAATATTAATCAAGGTCTCACTTCGTCCTCCCTCCCTCTCCTTCCTTCAATCCATTTGTTTAACCTTCGAATTGGCTTTGGATTTGGCTGGCTTTTGTAAGTGTGTGGAGCTCACCTCGAAAGTCACGTCCCAGAAAACATTGGTCACTCAGAATCCATGCCGTATTTTGTTGGATATGGACACAATCATTTTCCCGTCGGTATTGCAATATCCATTCATCGAAGGTATTAATTACATAGATTCAACTCGTTCCAACAGCGGTGTACCCAGGTTATACCCAATAAGTTTCAGGATATGGCAGGTTAACTACTAACTCCAAACTCAAGATACACATCTATTAGAGGTTGCCTTCATGACACTACCCCACGCACGTTGCCAACATTAGGTCCTTGTTTGATACAGATCTCAAAGTTAACTCATTGATCCTTCCTGTAAGACTTTGGCTGGGTCACTTCAGGGAAAGAAAGAACAAGCCCATAAAGTGAGGAATGGGGAGCTGCAGAAAACCCAGGGAATCCTGGCTTGAAAAACTAGGTTTCAAACCACACATCACTTCACCAATTCCCCTGGTACAATCCACCTACAATTAAGGTCAGGTTTAATTTTTGACCTGAAGTCCAAATAATTCATTCTGTATGATCCCTAATGCACCCACTGGTAAGAATCAATACTAGGAAAAATGTGGGATGAATGCATGTCAGGTGATGTGCAACAAATTCCAGGTCATTATCCATTTAATCTTCACATTCCTAGTAACATCAAATCCGTTCATTCTCCACATTCCTGGTAACATCATATCTGTTTTACCTGCATGCATGATCTTTATGTACATATTCCAACTGAACTGATAGTTGGGTACCACAACTGTGCATACTTGGCAGCTGAGTCCTGCTCACTTCTTTGTACAGTCTGCCAAGATACTCCTGCCAAGACCCTCATTTGAATTACAAAGCTACAGATTGATACAGCTGATTGCTGAGCTCATCACAATAAATCCAAGATTCATCTAGGCACAGTGTACTTTCCTCCTTGTCAATTGTTCAAACCCTCAAGATTGGATTGGACCCTAACAATCCTGGAACTTGTACTCTTACCACTCTTACCATCACTGCAATCACTTGTTCTGCTATTTAGATGTTTTTGGCCTTTCTTGATAGGTGGAAAAATACTCTGACAGTGATGGTCATGATACTTCATCTGTTGAAGACACACATGCTACCCTTTTTTCCTTTATGTGTTACTATTCACATCTCTTGCCATCAAAACTCTGATTTTACATTCCCTTTTGAATGACTCAATAATTTCAATTGGAGTTGACTCTGTGCTGGGAGCTTTGAAAAAAGGGACCAGTATGATTTGAATTCTCATACAAGAGCTGGATTTAATTATTCATAAGTGGATGACTTTCTGTTGCCCTGATTCCTTAATCTAGGGCTTCTGGTTCTAAATACCAAACTTTGTTTGGTGGTGAAAATTGATGACAGTCATATTCCCACCACCAAATAAAGGTTGGAAATTATATTTAGCCCATCTAAAGTAGGCATTCCAGACCAATGGGAAGTCCTCCAGTATTTAGATGCATACATGAGGCACTTGATGAAAGAGGGCAAGATTACCTAAACAATATTTTAGGGGAGTGACAAAAAATGGCAGAAAGATTGAGCTGACAGAGAGGAGTAGACAAAAGCTAGTGTGTGAGAGAAGAGAGTGTTTCAAAGGGGTTGGGAATCTTAATTCCTCTCACTGAAAACCAGAAGGTTTCAGCACAGGGGATAAGATGTTCAGAGGCCAGCTAGTAAACTGCCATAGTCACAGAAGATGTCTGGATATTTTCCAGGTGGAATGTGCGTAGATGATCAAGAATCAGATGTATTATAATCTATGATTGAAACATGTGAGATAAATTCATACCATGCATAATTTTATATTATGGTTACTCACTAGAGTCATAAACACTATTACTTCATGCCACCTGATTTTTATTCAGCTGAATTTTTTCCTGGTGCAATGTTTCAAGTTTTCTGCAATTTTTGTAAATGAGGGAGGATTTTTTTGGAAACCATATTTGGGGTTTTGAAAGTTGAGTAAAACTGACTTGCTTCAATTTTGTCAAGTCACTGCAAAAGAGAGTATGCGACTTGAGTTTCCAAAAGTGATGAAAGTTGTTATACATGACAAGGATTACATGACTTGCATGATTTTGAATGCTTGAGATGGATGAAGTTTTGGGCAGAATGAATTTCCAAAATTCAAGAAATTTGTGTATTTTAAAATTCAGGAAATTTGTGTATTTTGTGCACCATCCTGCAAGTAATTAAAAGAAAAAAAGAATCAGGACAAGAACTCCATACTAGTGTGTTGTAGCACTTCTCATTTATGGATTAAAATGGAATGGAAGAAGTGATAAATCTACAAAAAAATTACAAGCTATCTGCATTGAAGACAAGAAGCTAATTTTTTGCCATCACTTATTTAGTTTGAATCTCAAGAAAAAAGAAGGATCTGGAGATGTGAGCCTGAGTCTCTAAGGTGACAACAGGACACAAAAGGTTTTTATTTAAAGTAGTATTTCTGGGAAGAGATACAACAATAAATAACAAGGCAAAATAAAAAGAGAATATTCGATTATTTTTAACTCTAGTAAGAAGAGGAAGAAACATATAAGTAGCAGGGGTGGTTAAGAACCACCCATTGAGGGAAGAGTGAAGCAGAAGAAGAAAGATTAGCAGGAGAGGTGACTTACGGATAAGTTATGATGACACTGGGAGTAATTGGAAAATGACTTAGCAGTGAGGGACCTCTGGATTACTGGGGGTTGTTCTGTTCTGGTTCTGTATGGTGTCTGGCCTGAGGTTGAAAATTTTCACTGCTCTGATTTTCAACCGGTGGGATTAAGGTTAAATTGAATATATTCAATTTGAGCTAGAAAATCATTCTATTTTCAACCTTGATTATATCAGGCATACAACACAACTATGTCAAACCTCATGTATTGTACATGGGTAGAAAATTAAGGAGAATATTGTGAGCACAATTGATGCCAAGATCAAGGATCTTCTAGCTACAAGTGCCACAGAACTTCGAGTAAAACTCAGAAAATAGTATATATTAAGTTTTGGGATGGTTTGGATAATTTTTGAGGGTTTTATTAATTTTTATAATAAAAGAAATGGCCAAAAAATGGCCAAAAGTAGGAAAAACAGAGGGGCCTGCAAGCAGGGGTGTTTAAGGTGCCCTCTAAAGTCAAGACCTGGGTTACAGGGGTGCTTTGACGAAACTGGGGCCTGTAGAACAGGGGTTTTTATGGTGCCCAGGAGATAATTAAGGACTAAGGATGGTAGGAATTATTATATATATAACTCCTACAAGAATAATCCTTGCACAAAAGGGCCTATGGGATGGAATGGGGTGATGTGGGGGCTTTTGTGACGAAGAGAGGAAGGGGAGGTACTCACTGGTATAGCTTATAAGGCTGGGCACTGGTTGTGGTAACTGGTGACAAGTACTGAATAAGCTGTTGGCTGGAAGTGGACTGGGGAATCCTTCAAAGGGGAGAGGAGGGGCTCTTTTAAGGCTGTTCTGAGGCTTTTGGGACGAATTCAGAGTCCCCTCAAAGTGTTTGGACTAGCTACAGTACCATCTGGGCTGTAATTAGACTATAATAATACTCAATATTGACTAAATAGAGTCACATGGTGAGTCGCATGCTGTGGCTGGCAACACAATGTGGTTGGATACCACTGTTCTGGGGTCTTTGGGAAGAAGCCAGAGTCACCTCAGACTGTTTGAACTAGTTTCTGTAATTTATTGGCTGTAATTAGTACACAAATGTGGCTAAAATAGTACCATATGGTGTGTCACATGTTGTGGCTTGTCACACAATGTGGTTATTTGTACTAAGAGGCTTGTTACTAGTCTGTAAAGTTGTTATGGAACTATTTGGGCGCTTCCATGTGCTCATAGCTGATACAGAACTAGTATAGAATTCATATTTATACTTGTTGTGCACATTTGGCCCACTTGGTGACATGTGGTAACTATGTAAAGATGCTAAAAGTTTCTATGGCTTGTAATCAAGTTTCCTGTGTATTTTTATTTCGTGTCTGAAGGTATTTCACATGTCTGTGTAATGTTATAGCTCTGTTGTGACATATCTGAGTAGTTGATTATTTTATTAGAGTAGTTCTTTCTTTTATAATAAAGTAGGTGAAGGGTCAATCCTATGTTTATGTGTATAGTGAGTGAACCTAGGTTATTTTATGCGTAGAATCATTGGTGCAATAATATTTGATGATTTATTGCACCAACTATGAGGTTTGTTAGAATATGTTTAAATTAATTTATTATTATTTAATGAGAGAATACTGTGTTGGCTTGCTCTACATAGTAGCAAGCTGACAAATATGATGAAAGATTGTGTTAAATCATGTGAAATATATTTGATAGGAAAAAACTCTTGATAGAGAGAAAAATTAATAAGGAAATAAGTCTATTTATTTACACTTGAAACCTTTTGGACAGGCTTGCTGTCTCTAAGGCTGAAAGGAGAACTCACTCCACATGAATTTTATAGCACAGCTTATTCATGGTAGCAGATTGGAATTAAATTGGTCAAACTAATGAATTGTTAAGATATCTTGCTTGGAGACAACTAGCTAATGAGTGGCCATTATTCAGCATATTTGGAGGCCCAGAGGAGCAAAACTATCCTTTCACAACACCTTTCAGCTCCAAAACATGCATTTATTTTTGTTTTATTCATTGTTTCCACTATTCATGTATGCAACAAAATTGTCATAATCATTTCAAAATATGTTTAGTATACCTGGGGAAGCAGTCATTGAAGTATTTATTTCCTCATACTTCCACATCCTCTGTCTGCTGTCCCAGGTATTTGTTGACTCCTTTTATTCTGTCTTTCCTCTCTTTTTCTAATTTCTTTCCCTCTCTAGCTGTTTCAGTTGATTCATTAATCATGAAATTAATATTTCAAAATAGTTTGTCTCCTGTCCCAGTTCATCTCAAAAATTTCAACACAAAATGCACAAGTTCCACTTCACCCAGTCCCTATCAATATCAGTTCAATATTTATTCCACAAAACTCCTGAAACACTTCCAGAAAACCCAGCTTGGTTCAGTTCATCCTGGGTCATCTGGTCTGAATCCAAAAAAATTAATATTGGTTGGCAGAAAATGATGTAATACAGTCCCAAGGTCCACCCTGGTGAATTAAATATTACAACAGAGCCTTGATAATGTTTCAATTCAACTACTTTAAGATGAGTAATTTTTCCTGTAGAGTTTATTGAAATAATATTTATGATAGTGCCAAAGAAGGCCTGGCTTCAGAGGAAAGATCAGACACTAACACAAAAAACACCTTTCACAATATGTGACTCTGAAATCATAACTATCTTGTAGAAGATTGGGATATGGATGTTGGAGGGAACATAAACTACAGAATCTGATTTTTCTTGGACATAAATGATGTGCTCATAGATCACAAAGAAATGAATATTTTGATTCAGTGAAGAAGAAAATAGTCTCTGGAGCTGGATCAACTAACCTCAGCATGGTAGAAGCTAGTATAAATCCACTATAAGCATCTCAACAATAGAATCTGATCAGTAAAGTAACTGCACCATTCACCGCGAGGAATAAAATTATTCCAAGAAAGGTCAATTCCCTGCACAATTCAGGCATTCAGGGTAAAAAACCTGAAAATTTACTCAATCTTTATTATGTATTGACTTGATTATTTGCGTGGAATTTCAAAGCAAGAGACTTCAGTTGATACATATCTGCAAACAAGGTAAAGTCCCACATTTTAGAGACAGGAAGTAGTATTCCTATGGAGACCAATTTGTTGTTACTTCAGGAAACTTGGATGTGGTTGAAACCCCAATTTGTGCACCTGGGTAGTCTTGTGGAGATGTGGGAGAAATCCTGAGCTTAAATTGTATATTTATGATAAATAAGATCATTCCATTCCCTCATGATCCATAATTAGGGAGGAGCTCTCCACCTCCTTGAGAATTCTTTTTCCACATCTGTCAGCTGGCTACCAAGTTAGAGCCAACTAACAAAAAATATAAAATCAATATAAAAAAAATCTTAGAATAAAACAAAGAGATAGAAATATGTTTTAACCTTAATAAACAAAATAAATACTTATAAAAATCTCAGAATAAAGTTATAAAAAGGAGACATGTTTTAACTTGTTTTAATTTCTCTTTATTCCTTTTTACACCTCTTTTTTACAAAAAGCAATAAATAAATTAATAAATAAAATGATTAAAAAAATAGAACTTGTCAAAAACCACTTGGATGCGTCGAAAACACTCTCATTGATCTTTTCAGACAGGTACACAATCCCCCAAGTGCCCCTGTGACTCATAACTACTGAATTGAGGTACATAGTGACCCCACAGCTCAGTAAAAACTCCCAGAGGTCAAAAGAAAGCCTGGAGACGAACAGAAATGATGTATAATAATTTTTTGGTTCGTCTAGACAACCAGTAACTTATAGAAATGGTATGGTTACCACCTGATTGGGCCAGAAGAGACTACTTTGGTCCATAACAACGCCTGATTGAACCAAGCCAGGGCCTCAACTGGTTGTTACATTTTTGTAACCAATACTTTTAGGCGTAACAAGATGGTTACTAGCCAGGCTTGAACCAATAAGAACAAACCCTGGCTGGGCAGTAGCAATACTTGCCCAACCTGGCTAAATACAACAAAGCCAGGCTACTGCAACCCAACCAGGCTGTCCAGGCTACAACCCACTATTTTTCACGAAGCAAGGTGACCATAGAGGACCCAGAAATGATATTTAAGAGGGCCTCCTCCCCCATATTTTAGATCCCAGCCTCAGACATTATTCCACAGAAATCACTACAATCCAGTTCCTCCTGATTCCAACCAGCAAGTAACTCAATTGTCCTCATTTCAACTCGTCTGAATCTCACCAAAAACCACCAACAACCCCTTGGAGTCCTCAGAGCAGCCCATTTACTAGTGAGTAATAACCCTTCTCTGAAATACTCCACTTTTCTCTATTTTCTCTGGGAAACAAAACCACCCCTGTTTCCACAGGCCCCATTTTCTTTGTGCAAAGGTACCTAAGTCCTCTGCACTCGTGGCAAGACACCTTTTAGAGGGATCCAAACCACCCCTGCTTGCAGGCCCCTCTGGAAATTTAATAATAAGACAAATCTTTGTCTATTATCATTTTTCTTTTCTTTTTTAAATCAACCCAATATAATTGGATATACCTCCATAAAATCCACTTTCTCACGCTTAAAACTGCCCACCAAAAATATAATTCTCTAAGTTTAAAGCTAGTTTGCACCTCCTGTAGCTAGAAGGATTTTCCTTGGCATCAGGCAGGCTGACAACATCTCCCCCTCCTCTGAAACCGTGGGCCACTATTTATTTTGCCAAAAAAGTGTAGCATAGCAGCCATTTTTTTTCCTGCCAATCCCATGCATAAGTGGCTCCAAAGAGCCACTACAAGCTGTTACACTACACACTACATTAAGCTGCACTACTGTGCTTGTAGCGGCATTTTTCTCTAAAAGGCACTGTAGCACAAATTAGCAAGGCCTTTTTTTTGCCTTGCTCCATTAGTGTCAGTGCCAATCTGCTAATAGCTGTTAGCTGTTAGTGGATCTGCGCT
Source organism: Puccinia novopanici (assembly GCA_004348175.1). Classification (NCBI taxonomy): domain Eukaryota; kingdom Fungi; phylum Basidiomycota; class Pucciniomycetes; order Pucciniales; family Pucciniaceae; genus Puccinia; species Puccinia novopanici. The sequence goes on along the minus strand of SMGU01001950.1, from coordinate 14,317 downwards.
AGGCTAACCTAGTACTGTTAGCATAGCGGGCCCAGTGTTGCTCCTCCTAACAGACCTTGTGATCCATCTCACATCCACCATGCTACCTTTGTGTGTTTTCAAAGAAGCCTACACCCTTTCTAATATATCCGTTCAGTAATCAAGTCCATGTAAAGGACACTCAATTCTACTTTAAATCACTTGAAAATAACTGCTGATAGTTTTTGATCAGCTAGCAGAAAAAAACTCTAGAAGAGTGTTACCTAGTGAAGTGGCACTCAAAATCTTTCCATTATGTTCAGAATTGTTGGATGGTTGACTTAGTCTCCTGTGGAATGCTTATCAAGACTCTTCACAAGCCTCAATTTCCCACTTCAAAATGGGGATGGTTGATGAAGCCCATTGGGATTGCCAACCTTTGTGGCTTGACTGCACAGAGACGTGTCGTGTTTTGCCGGGCTAAACCGATTTGAAATCATTTGATTGGAAACATCTGAATATAGATGAAAGTTACTCCACAGGAAATCAGGCCATCTCATGAGAGATCTCCAACTTGAAGAAAAACTCAGGGGTCAGACTAGGTGGCAGCCTCATTTTCAGGTGTTAAGACATGTGCGTCTTTCCGAGAAACACTCAACTTCCAAGTACAGAATAATGGCAGTTTTCTAAATTCTTCACTTGCTATTCGCTCAGAGGTGATTTGAGATCTGAAGGCAACAAAAATCAGTGGATTACAAAAAAATCATGGGTGGGTGATAGCTTCACCGCATGGAGCAACATTTGTCCGGCAAAAAGAGACCTGAAGAGAACCAGTCAAGGAACCGCAAGTGGTCAGCTCCCCAGGGGCACTACGTCCAGGGAATCATGAGGAGGTATGACAGTTCGATTTATGTTGGCGAGGTGGAGGTAGGGGTTTGTGAGGGGGGTGAGGGTACGTATGTACATATAGCAAGAATAATAAAAATGATAACGAAAAGCACATATCGTAAGACAGAAGAACTGTATTTATTAATAACAGCTGAAATGAGAAGTATTGGAGGCCCGTCACCGATGTTGTCATAAGCTAACCAGAATTATTCAAGTATTTGAAAGAAGCACTTGGACCTAGCGGGTGGAAAGTCGGTCGTCGAAGTGGAAGGGGATCGGCACGCTGGAAGCCTCCCCTGACCCGTCGTGTGCGAGTTCCTTACAGATTCCTTGCATACATACTTGGGGCGCTTTCGGCACTCGCGAACCAAGCTTATTGTGATCCATCACCGACAGCCGCTAGAGTGGTTGGGGTAGGGGTATTAGAGGATGAGAGAGGCGGGCTATCATTCATTTTGGTGCCATGTAGTGGTGGGAGACTGTTGTAGACTCGATCCAGAGGGGTTCCCGGCGCGGTTGTGGGTCGTACGAAAATCCTCGATTATCTCTCTGTTTAGCTTCGATGCGACGGTCCTTCGGCATGCGCTCTCGTTCGGGGATCCTTGCATAGGGATGGTAGCCATGGGTGTTACTACTCGCTAGCAGACTGGGATGGGCAGCTAAAGGATGTGTTGTTGTGGATGCCGTGATCCTTCTCTCGGTCTTGTCGCCGTCCTGCTCACCATCCCACACACCCAGAGCAGACATGCTGGGAGGGTTTGGACTTGTGAGGACCGATGCGACGGGAGTGGTCGTAGTCACGTTGGGGTACGAATTAGAAGGCTCGGAGGTCGCAATGGAGCTTTCCGTGCCAGCTTCCCAGCTGGGCACATTCGGCGGAAAAGAATCCCACCGGGTGGTATCAGACGGCAATGCTTGTCTCTCTGGGAAGCTCGGTGCTAACGGCTGATTATAGAACGAGCTGTAGTAGTCTGGCTGGCTTCCATACTTGTACTCCTTGGCGCCTCTTGAGTTTGATAGCGGACGCGTAGGATGATGAGGCTGCGAAGCCCCAGGCAGTGAAGGGCGAGGAAAGGTAATTACCTCGCTCAGCTGTGTCGGGGTCGACGGATGAAGATGAGGCGTGTCAATGGATGATGCGGTAGAATCTAGCGAGCTAGAGGAGGGTATGGAGTGGGAAGTCTCAAAAGAGCCGACAGCAGTGCGGGGGATGAGATTAGATCGTTGACGGTCTCTGGACGCCTGGTCCTCAACACCCCGGTTGCTCGATGATCAGGATAGACACCGGTAGGTACCACAATGGATCGGAGGGTCTCGTCTACAGCTGGTGTCCGTAGATGCCCGGCGTCCAAAGCGGACTTAGAGTAATATGCAATCAAATGCAGCCGGTCTCCATCCAAAGTAGTGGAGGAAAAAGATTGCTTAAGCAATGGATCCGAAATATGCAAGTGTGAATCGCGGGTTGCAGACAGGAGTTCTGAGTAAATCAGGAATGCGCCTGATACTCTTGACGCTGGAAAAAGAAAGGACGCGGAACAGAGTCAGTGCTCACATCATTCAAAAAAGAAAAAGGAGAACAAAAGTATATAGTACAAAGTGAGACTGACGACTCCATCGGACATGGTCCGTCCAGCGCTTTATTCCTGCTTCTTTCTCCTCCCACACAAAGACAGCACCAGGACGAATGACTTGACTGCGTTCCAAGTCAGTCAATCTTCGAGTGATTCGGTGGAGCATGCCGACGCGACAAGCTTCCAATAATAAATACGCATCGCGTGGTGTTTGAATTAAACCAAACCACGTCTCCGTCATCATAGTGAAAGAAGGAGGCTAAGATGCGAATCGGAAAGTGGGGAGAAGAAAAAGGTGTTGGCGATTATTCCATGACGCATATTGAAACTCTCTTCTAAAGCGCTCATGGTGGTTCATGAAGATGTAACGGTATAGCACACGACTTCTACCAAATACAAATGATAACTTACCAATGAGGCCACTTGACGAGCAAGCTGGTCTTGATGTTGGCGTTGTTGCTGAGTCACAGGATCCTGCTCGTTCCTGTAGTCGGAATTAGAAGAAGCGCACCGGAATGAGGATAGGAAGTTAGTCGAATTTGTAGGGTGAGTGGAAAGTCTTTGTTGAGAATGATGTTGATGGTGTGAGGGCATCAAAGCATGGGCAATCGGGGAAGAAAGCATGTGTGAGGAGGAGGGTGGAAAAGCTGGAACGCCGCTGGACTCGGCATAAGGGATGGGGGCGCAAGATTTGGAGGAAGCTGGTAAGCCCAACTCGTTCGATCACGCCGATCATGCATCACTTTCGTATTGAATGTGTGTCGTCCTTTTTCGAGGCGAGTTAAAGCCTGAACAGATAGGACGTATTTGGTACATGCATGATGGTGAGTATGGACGATGGAGTATAGTAAAGATGGCGGAGTGCAAATAAGAGTAGAAGTGGCAATCAATGCATCAGTCATCATTCACCAGAGAAACTTTAAATCAGACGAGGCAACAAAAGGAATAGATGATGAAAAATAGTAAAAAAAAAGTTAGAAAGTATGGAAGTGGTTGAAGGCAAGACTTCGCTGTTGAGCCTTTACCATTCAGACGAGTTGATGTGGCCAACTGTTTTGAGGTAGTAAATAAGAAGGGGAGGGGGTAAAAAAAGGAAGACTAAAGAAGCATGATGATAGCGCTTCCAAAAGCTTCCTGGTAGACCAATGATTCGAGCCCATGGAAGGAGTCCCAAGTATACTGATGGGATTCCCCAGGGAAAGGGCTCTGGTCGATAAACAGATAGAGCAAATGTTCTGTGGGTATAGAAATGCTTTTGTGGGGACACCCAGAATTTGGAGGTCTTGTTTGTCTGCACTTTGGAGATTGCTCCTTGCCGGGGTCAGAATCAGTGCTCCGTTCAGATACCGATCGAGTAGATCAGAGCCAGCAGAAGTAAGAAAGAGAGAAGGAGAGAAAGAGAGAGAGAGAAAGAGGAAGAAGGCGGAGAGAGGAAGGAAAGAAGGCCGGAACGTCATCGCCGGGATTGGAACAGGCGCGATAGTGCAAGCGGCGTTGGAGCTAATCTGTGTTGATCTCCTATCGTTCATCTCTAGCTGCCCCCGCGCCGCCAACGCCCCTACTCTTCCATGTGGGTTATGTATGTATGACTTGAGTAATCACCATTGCTCAATTCACTGTTCACCAAGGAGCTTGAGCAATGTAATCTACCATTATTACTACTATAAATCGGAGTGAACCAACACATCGCACTCCGTCTTGATACCGCTTTCATTATTCGCAATTGGTATTCACGAAGAAAAGGTGGTATTTGAGTCGCGTCGAAGAGGGTGGGTGCACTGCAGTTGTGCCACCACGTCTCGCGATTGTTGGCCAGCCGCAGGTGATTGTGTTCGCTGGAGTGCTACGACGTGTAATGTATCATGAGGAGAATAACTATATAAAGCTAGGCGCCAATTGCTGAGCAATATTGCAACAGCGAGTGCCGTACATATCATCCCAAAGACAATCAAACTTTGAAACATCCTCGAAGAATCCAGAATGATATAGAATTCTTCGGATTGGGAATTAAAGGCAGTGGAGCACCATCATGTACATATACATGCGCTCCTCGGCCAAACCTAATATGTGAGGCACACTGCGGTTTGACTTGGACTTGACGTTGGTAAAGAACGTGATCACCTTCACCATCAAATCCCTCACAGTCCAGCTTGGATGTGTAATAAATATTTATATAAATATGTAAAAATGAGAGAAACGCGATCGGGCAGGAATTGCCTTTGCCGCGGGCGGCGAGCAACATGACTTACGTGATATATATTTTCTCAGTTGTCCTGGCGGAGGGAATAAAGGATCTTGGGGTTGAATGTGTGAAGACGTCGGTCTGAGGTGTCTTGCCAGGTGCTCCTAAGTAATACTGATGGCGCGTCAGAGGTCCGTTGAGTGAGGACACTGACTGACAGCGGACGGATGAGGTTCTGTGTGTGTGTGTGTGTATGTGGAAGAAAAACTGGGATAAGAACAGATAAAGTTAGAGAAGTTGGACTTTATTAGTACATCACCTTTTTTTTTTTTTTATGGGCGGGGCAGGGAGGTTCAGAAGACGATCAAGAGAGAGATGATGAAGCAAAAATGAAAGCAGGAACAGATGGAACGGTGAGAAGAGGAATGGTTGGGCAGACATGATGCCAGCCGGAAACATGCGCAATTGGCATCGGGCTAGCGAATGCTTGCTCAAGGCCCCAAGTGAAGGCTCTGAAATGTACGCAAGAAATATCTGGTCAAGCCATTCCAGAGATACTTCGAAATGAGTCAGTGACACGAAGATATCTGTTGAAGATGGTTGAGACAATGCCACCGGAGGGCAATTGCCCTTGGATATCCCCATCGGCCATGAAAGAAAGTAATCCTAAATCTGCGGTTGTAGACGATCCAGATGCCGAGTGATCATTTTCGACTGCTCACGAATCAATGAATACCCAAGCTTGCTGGTGGACAAGTATCCTTGAGCGAGATAAGTAGTGCTGGAAGCACACTTGTGAGCAGGTTTATGTAGGTTATTAGATCGCGTATCAATAGTGACGCTTTAAAAGGAAAGGGAAATCTGCTGCCATAGTTATGAGGGTAGCTTTCTCGGAAGGCTGACCGTCAGTCCAGGTTTGATCCTAGAAATTGTCCCATGGCAGTTGTGCGCTGAAGTTCGGCAGATATGGCTGGTTAGAATCTCAAGTTATGCACAAAGATAGGCAAGTCAAATCAAATAAGAAGCCCGGAAGCTTTAAGCTTGAATCCGTCTGAAGAATGGATAAGTGAAACTTGGTGGATGCTTGTGAAGTGATGAAGAAATTAACTTTGCATGCACGCAATGTTATGAGGGAAGTGCTGCGCTAGGAATGTGTCAAATTTTTTTTAATAATAGTGAAACGACTGAGTCACTCCTACCTTGTGAGTGAAACGCAAAAACGCTGGAGCTTCCGGAATTCGGATGAAGCTGGCAAGGCACAGATCTTCGCGTCACTACTACTAGTCGACAATGATAAACGACCAACGCAGGCAACAGTCCCTTCAGCACGATAAGAATATGAGAGCGGGTGAGGGAGATTGATTTATTGAGAAGAGGCCGTGTTATTGGGAGGCAGACCAGGGAGAACTCCAAGATTGAAAGCTTCGGGGGTAAGTAGTGAGATTGGGATATTGAAAACGATAGAAATCTTTGAGCCCATGGAATAGGGAAATTGGTCGGTCTGGTTTTGAAACCCGAAATTATGGCTCATGGAGACAAACGGTGGACGAGAATTGCTTGAGAATCTACAAGCATCAGCGCCCACCACCGTTCCACCACGTATCATGTTGTATGTCTTCTTGGGCCTTGGTTGGTATAGAAGGAGAGAAAACACTCACTATTTGCCAGCCTTCCACGAAATAGAGCAAACACCAACAGTCTAATCTAACGAATTGAATTGGAAGACGCAGACTAAGGTAAATATGGTTTGCGATGGGCATCTATTCTTTGGCGAAGGATCGTCATCAGGGGGCGGGCTGGCCTCTATTCGTGATCAGCACATTAACAAGCCAGCTTGGATACAGGGCTTCGGAGACAAATATGCGAGACCGGCGGGTGGGCAGAGCCGACCAAATCGGGTCATGTCCTTGTTAACATTCTCCCTTGCCGTGAAAGCTTCAGCGATGAGTACCATATGTAATTATTGTAGGATGAGGATTTGAGGGGCTTTTTTACGTACCGACCTTGTCAGACATGGCACGTTGCCAAATGGAGGTCATGTCTCCAATTTTTTTCTGATGAATGCCCATGGGACTTGACCTCAAGGCTGCACGAAGTGGCTCTTCTGCCAGCAGTTATGACAACTGGATCCATTGATGATGTTACACTGGCCGAACACATGGCTCCACAAAGTGTGACAAGCAACGGAATGTGGACGCCGTGTGGCCGCCAGGATGTAGGACTTGACGGATGAGAGTCCCCACCCAAACGACCCGCCAGTATTACATCATGATTTGTTCATGGTCATCCAAGTCTTGTGCTCAAGATTTCCTTGTATGAAATGAGCTGGCGTGCACCCGACAGCGTGCACGATCTTGAGGGGCTGAGCCACTCTGAGTGGTATGTACCGCAGTGCACATTACCTCTCAAGGAATCACCCATTACATATTTATTTATTTTTACTTGTACATAAACACAATTTCTTAGGTGAAGGATCTCAGGAGAGATACTTGTTTCTGGGCGCCGAAGTCTTAAGTAAGTACTAGCCCGACTTGCAACGTACCAGGTTCCGGCTGCATGGTCCATAGGAAGGACAAACAACCAACTAATCGCTGAAAGCACGTCCGACAAACCTGCAAGAGGTGCCCTTGTCGCCAAAGTATCGCGCCAATACAAGATTTCGGAATTTCCGCTCGGGCAGCTTTGATGCAACGGCAAAGCTTCTGCTGACTAACTGAAAGCCTGTGACTTCTTCATTTTTTCTCGGAACGCCTGGCGATTCTCACTTTCGATTCTGCTGCGTGGGAGGTGCCGGGCATCGGCGGTCGTTTGATCCGTTTCAGATGACGGGATTTCTCTTTCGGATGATGCTGCTGCTGCTGACTCCAGGCTCTGCGGCGTAGGCAGACAATCGGTTTGCACGGCTTTCGAATCAATCTTCTCAACTAGTAGAGAAGACGCCGTGTCCACTGGTCGAGTCTCCATCAGCTGGTTCTCAGAGTCCTTCTCCTTGGCGGTCACAATCGTCTCGTCCGATTTGATGGCGACTTTCCATCAGCAAAATATCTGTCATCCTATCAGTCGAACAACTTCTGCTAACCTACTATCCACCTGGGGTACTACCTCTGAAAAACCTACCGCGTAGGGTAGGCCATACAGGTGCACCACTTGGTGAGTTCCTATAGTCGTACTGATGAGAGTTGGAGAAAACTTCCAGCATCTAGAAAACCTCCGCTTTATTATGTATATCTATCTCCCTGCTGCCCAAAGATCCGCGAGATCTGCGAATACCGAGCAGCAACCTGCCCTGGCCGGTCTCACACTACTCCCCTTCCCCTCGAGCTCGGCAACAATCGCGAAACTGGTCCCTCGTTTAGGTGGGGGCGGGAGCCACACTAGTGCTTGTCTAGGATAACCTTTCACATATTTCTTTTTGAGCTGTAATATAAGGCTGGGATTTTTGACAATTCTTGACGCTCCATCTGGACGCCCCAAGCGTGCGTGAGGATGAGGTTTGCGTAATACTGCAAGTTGGGTTTAAGCCCTATTGGCAATAACGGTGACCTGGTATATCCTGACACTTGACCTATGTGTGCATGAACAACCATTACATGTTCTTATTGTACCATCATGGTTGAGGTGTTCATTTGGATTGGGGAGGAAATGTAACCAAAGGTGCACAAAAGTTGAGGAGGAGAAAGGTGAATCACTATTGTGGAAAAGAGGGGGAAAGAAAGAGGATAGAATGTACTTAAATCACATGGATTAGTTTGGCCTGAGCAAAATAATCAGTATAGCAGGGGATTACGAGAAATTTTAATACAGTATAATGACCTTGATGAGACAATGGTGGCCTTGCCAACCATGGTAAAACATGTGCTGATGATATCCAACTGCCCCTGTAATAATCTCACAAAAAAAAAAGGTTGCTTTATCACAGTTGAAGCAGCCAAATTGAGCCTAGGGGAAGTTTGCTACAAGACTATGAATTATTGGAAGACTTCCCATTGGTCCAGATTGCTTAATTTAGACTGGCTAAAGCTCAGTTCTAAACTTCGTTTGGTTATGGAAACTCATCTGTCATCATTCTTCATCACCAAACAAAGTTTGGAATTTAGAATTAGCCTGTCTAAATTAAGCTTTCTGGGTGAAGGGAAGTCTTCCACTGTCAGGAAGTCCTCCAGTAGACCCGCGCATGCATGCAGAAGATTTTTCATAAACTTCTACCCCCCAAAAAAGTGGGAAGTTACTTTGAGGACCCACCAAGTGAAAAAGTGTGCCACTCCCACAATGCCTTATTCACTCCCACCATGCCTCATTCACTCGAATTGTGCCTCATCCCCCCTATTGAAAAACAGTGTTGTCAAGGGGGAAGATATTTTTTATAAAAATAATAATAACAGACAGTGTCTGAAAAAGGACCTTATCAACTCAGTCCATGGGGCTAAAAGTGCCATGGCAAAGAGTGCTCTTGTTGGGGCTTAAGTGCCAAGTACAAGAGGAACTGTATGGTCAGAACAGATGATTTTTTTCTTATTCAGAAGTCTGAGGATGATTAAATAGGAGGAGTACGACTCAGGCCAAGTTGTGGGCTGCTTGGACAAGATTATTTTGAATAAGCAATAACATTTGTGTGGTCAGAACAGATGATTTTTTTCTTATTCAGAAGCCTGAGGATGATTAAATAGGAGAAGTACAACTCAGGCCAAGTTGTGGGCTGCTTGGACAAGATTATTTTGAATAAGCAATAACATTTGTGTGACCGGAGAGAAAAATGAGTGACATTTATATAAAAAAAAGCAAAGGAGAAAAGGTCAATGAGTGAATTTTCAAAACCCCCTGGTTCATCTCTACCATGCCACACATCTCCCAAGGCTCAAAAAAAATCAAGAATCTTCAAACCCTCACCCAACTCTATGCCCTCAAGACCGCTATCAATTCTGCCTTAGAATCATCTGAAAAATCTGAGGAATCATCCAATGAATACAAAATTGAAGAACTGATCTACATGCTTATCCAAAACCAAAAGGAAGAGATATATGAATCCAAGAACTCACCTGGCTAAAGCACCCAATATCTTTGAATATTTTTGGAACCTTGATCCACTTTGGTTCAAGCAGGAATTCAGACTTTTGTGTGACACACTCGAGGAACTCACAACAAAGATTAAAGGTCATCCCATATTTCACAACAACTCAAATGTGCCTCAAAAACCATTGATTATCCAACTGATGATCACTCTAAAAAGAATGGGGACCTAAGGTAACGGCTGTTCAGTTGGTATGTTGGTGCAATTTTTCCATGTTTTAGAGGGTACCATCATCTTGTATAGCAAGAGGGTGATTGCTGCCATACTTTTGTTAGAGAAGTAATTCTTTTGGATTCCATTATAATTAAAACCTACTAATCCTGAATTCTGTCTTACTTTGGGATTTATTTCTCTTGGCTAGGCACATCCCAATGGCAAGAGATATCCAAACAAATTTTCAAAAACACAGCCTTTAAAAAGTGTGTTGAATTCATTGATGGCACATTATTTGTCTTTGAAAAATCACCATCCATTGATTCTTACTGCTCCCAAAAGGGCTCATATGGTCTTGATGGCTTGGTGGTCTGCAATAGAAAACAAAACATCATGTACCTTCTAACTGGTTGGCCTGGTAAGTAGCTGATCACCATCATCACATCATACTTAAAATTCTCAATGATTTTTTTCCCAAGGCTGTTTGGAGGACACCAGGCTTTGGGAGAACAGTGAAATGAAGCTCCAATCTACCCAATTCTTCTCTGCCAACAAATATCTCATATTGGACTTGGGTTTCCCAGCAGAAACCAACTCAGTACCCGCCTTCAAACAACCTCCATGTGAACAACTGTCTGAAGATTGAAAGAGGTTCAACATGCACCTCAGCTCTCTTTGGGTGTGCAATGAAGATTGCATTGGTCTGCTCAAGAATAGATTCCAGAGCCTCCAAGGGCTACACTTTGATATGGCTGATTCCATTGATGTTGCTTGGTTAACACAATGGATCACCACTTGTGCAACCCTGCACAACTTTTTATTAGATGATGAATTCTCCCAAATCAACAACCTTGTTTTATATAATAGCCAGCTACAAGACAACTATCAGGAGATTGCTTCTCATGCTGGGACAAGTTGCCCTGGCATGGTCTTCCAGGCAAAAATCTTCAAAGAGGTGGTGAAATACTTGTACCACAATTGATTGTAGTAACCACTGTTCCTCTGTTTCTCTTTCTTATTTATTTTCTTTCCATGTTCCCTATTTTTTTCCTTTTACTCTCTTTCTGCTTTTTACAGTTTGTTTGGTGCAAGAAATGAAAGTAGTAACTTTTTAAATTTCAAGAAACTTGAATGTGAGAAAAAAAAAGCAACAGCATTGGAATGTGATACCAAAAAAAAAAAAAAAAAAGCTAGCTAATCTTCATTGAGGTCCTGATCAACCTCCTTGATGTGATTAAACTTGGCTTCAACTAGTTTTTTAATTTCCTCTTTATTGTATCCCTGTTCCCTTAATTTGCACATGTAACCAACCTTAGCTGATGTTGCTTCCACTTTAACCTTTTGAATTTGCACTTTCCTCTTTAAGGAAATCAACTTCATAAAGACATCCTTGGCTTGGGAACCTTACCCTTGTGCTTGCTTTTGTGGTGCAGGTGCATTGGCCACAGGGGAAGAGGAGTCATTGATCTTCTTTTTTTTGCATGTTGGCTGGGATAGGTGTAGGATTGACTGGCTCTTCTTCTTCTTAATCATCATATGAGGAGGAGCTTTCTGTTTTGCCCACCATCTTGCTTGTGAGGTTTGATGGCATAGAATCTACATTGTCAGAGATATTTGATTGGGCGTAGAGTGGAAGTGTACAGGACCTTGAACCCATCACAGGATCCAACATGTCCCAGTAGCAACACTTGTTTCACAGAACGTCTAAAGCCACACAGGATTCAGCTTGGAGTAATATTAATCAGGAGGAAAGACTGCTAACCTTCAATGGTTTTCATTCCATTAACCTCATTGGAATCCAAGGTGCCTTGACCAGTATTTTTTTTCCAATTTCATGCTTGGTTGTATGACTTTTGAATTTCATCTATTTTTTGCCAAATCCGCTATCATATGACACATGTATTTTTTTTTTAAAAAAAAAGTTTCAATCTTGATGTGCTTGGCTAAACAAGGATGTAATGGAGGACTTACCATCAGTCTGGATTGCTTAATCTAGATGGGCTAAATCTAACATCCAAACTTTGTTTGGTGGTGGGAAACTGACATTCATCAAGTTTCATCACCAAAAAAGGTTTGGGATTTTGAAATAGAAGCTCCAGATCAAGGAATCTGGGCAACAATAGCCTGGCTCACATCAATGGTGGGCCACTATGCTACACTATGCTACATGGCCAATAACTGTTAGCATAGCGCTTCTTTGTTTTCTTCCAAATATGTGTAGCGTTAGTTGTAATTGTATTCAGCTACACTAACAGTTAGTGTAGCAGAAAAATTTCTTTAAATTTTTTTCTGTAGTGTTAGTTGAATTTTTTTTCCACTACACTAACACTTAGCATAGCTTTTTTTGCGCTAACAGCATTTTGAAGAATTTGTAGCATAATTTCTTCCCAGCTAACAGCCTGCGTAGCATAGCTGCCCATTGGGCTACGCTACACAAGCTAACACACGCTAACCACTCAACTAACACACAACTAAGAGCATGCGTACCGGTTCAGTCAATTTGACTGCGCGGCAAAGTTGAAATTAAGTGATGGTAACTTGCCACGCAGCCTTTGACTGCATCGGTATAGCAGGGTACAGCCAAACAGTTTAGCGGTGTCGCTAAACGTCGCTAAATGTAGCAAGGGTTAGCAAAAAATTTAGCGAAAAGTCAGATTAGGTTTGAGCTAAACTGAGCCGGTGCGGCTGACATTTTTAGCTAAGTCTCTAAATTGTCGCGGAATTAGCTACCGGTACGCATGCTCTAACCATTGAATTTTTGGAAATGGGTGGAAATGAAACCATGCACTCAAAAGGTATGACTGGCCAAGTGGTCTGTAAGGGTCACACAGAACACTGGACCAGTGCTACCTTTTTGAGGATTTTGGGAAGGCCAGTATTTTCTTGAAGAGCCTTCCTATCATTTTGTGCTTGCTTCTGCTTATATTGGAGTTGGGCATCTTTCTTATTTTTGTTATGAGTCCTATAATAAATTATTTCAAGTCCCTAGGCCAGCCCAAGATCAATCATTTCAATATTATAGTTGTCATAAAAAGAAAAAGAAGATTCAAAACCAAAATAGGCATAGCAAGAACAAAAGATAAGAGCATCCGTACCGGTGGCTAATTCCGCGCGAGCTAAGCACTTTAGCCGCGGAATTCAACTGCACCGGTCAAAGCTAACGCAAGCTAACTTGGCTCGCAGCTAGAATTCTGGCTAACCCTTGCTAAGTATAGCAATGGTTAGCCAACAAGCTAAAATTTCAGCTAAAGCCAAAATAGCCCCAAAGCTACATATCTCAACAACACCATCCTCGATATCTACAACATCCAACACCCCTATCCAACCCAATGCCACCTAAACGAGGAGCCAATTGGCTCCCTCAAGACAACGAGCAATTGGCAAAAAGTTGGCTCAAAATATCTGAAGATGTCATACGATCCAATGGCCAAAAAAAGGACGAGTTCTGGCGACGTGTTGCAGAGGACTACAACAAATACACAAGCGGAATTGAGCAAGAAGGCACCAGTGTGATGCACAGGTGAGTCTTGCTTGTTAATTATTTTCTTTTTCTAATTTTGATCTGTCTTTCTTTATTTCAGATGGGGGCATATCCAGAAGGCAACCCTCAAGTTCTCCGGCATTTACCACAAGCTGGAGGCCAATCGACCCTCCGGCTCAGTTTTAACCGACCTCCTCCCTGATGCCAAGAAGGAATTCTATGAACAGGAAGGCAAGCAGTTCATATATGAACAAGCTTGGCTTATTGTACGGAACTCACCAAAATGGAATGTGCTTGCTCAATCACGGATTGCGCCAGCTGCGTTAGCCCAGGACAGCCAACCTCAATCACAAACTACTTCGACCCCAGTCCCACCGGCCAACACAACAACCACCAGTGAATTACCTGCAGATTTGGCGTGTCAACCCGATGGAACCTGGAAACGACCACCCGGAGTCCATACGACAAAGCGGTTGATGAAAGAGAAAACCCTGAACGCTGTGAGAACTCCTTTTGGGATGGGTGGCAGTCCTGCGAGGGGGAAATAACAGAGGTGATATTCAAGTATTTATGAAATATTACAACTGATACGGGTGGTTTGAAAGACCTGCCCCTCTAATGTACTACACAAGAGCTAACACAACAAATTTATTTATTTATTGTGGCTGACTAATGTTAGAGAAAAATATGTGTAGCAGTCTCTAATCAGACGTGGATCAACTTCTCTTTTATAAGGATAATACAGCAAACTCTTATAGTGGATAAGGAAATGTGTGAGTGGATGAGTTAAGGATAAAAGATGTTCAGGCTAGTGGAAACTGATGGAAGTGGAAATCTTTTTAGGGTTTAATGTTTTGTTGTGGTAAGATGATAAGGAAGAGTGTGAGTGGATTATGATAAAGAAGAAATGTGTGAGTGGATGATGATGATGAGGAAGAGTGAAATAGAGAAGTGAGTTGTTTTATGGGGTTTTATGTTTTGTGTATAGTTAAGGGAAATATTAATATGAAAGGTGG